>CM035839.1:478885649-479080957 GCA_020510985.1 Pholidichthys leucotaenia
AGTATGAAATTATTTCCAAGTCCAAACCTTTGTAGGACTTCAAAAAGAAAGGGCCATTCAACTCTATCAAAGGCCTTTTCGGCGTCCAGTGATAGGAGAGCTGTATCCGGTGCTTCTTTATTAAAATAAATAATATTAAATAGTCTTCTTACATTATGGAAGCCTTGTCTTCCCTTTATAAAGCCATTCTGATCTCGATTAATAATATTTGGTAAAATTTCTTGTATTCGTCTTGCTAAAATTTTACAGATTATCTTAAGGTTGGCGTTTAATAGGCTTATTGGTCTCATATTTTCACATTTATTAGAGGGCTTACCTGGTTTTGGCAGCAGTATAATTAAGGCATTATTTATGTATGATGGTAAATTATTATTTTGAAATGCTTCTAAAACCATTTCCAAAAAAGGTTTTATTAATTTATTCTTAAATTTTTTATAAAGGTCAACTGGAAGACCATCTGGTCCTGCACTTTTTCCTGATTTCATATTATCAATGGCTAGCCCAACTTCTTCTTGACTAATTTTAGACTCCTATATCTCCCTGTTTTCATTTGGAATACACGGTATAGATAGTTCGTTCAAAAACCCATTTAGTTTTGTTAAATCAAATTCATTTTTAGTATCATATAATTTTTCATAGTAATCTCTAAAGGCTCTGTTATTTTCTAAAGGATCTATAACTACCTGTCCGTTACTTATAATACTAGTAATTGGTGTTTTAATTTCTAATTGTTTAATCTGCCATGCCAATAATTTTCCTGATTTTTCACCTTGTTCATAAAAAGATTGTTTCAATCTTAGAAGACTCGAGGCAGCTCTATTCGCTGATTTTTTGTCGTATTCAGCTCTCAAAATCAGTAATTCATTCTCCAACCTTGGATCACTTCCTGCATACACTTTTTCCTGAAGACTTTTCTTTTTTTTTTTTCCACAATATCTTTATTGAACCTTTTTTTTTTTTTTTTTTTTAACAAACATGATACAAACACTCAAACACTAACACTAAAGTACTACAAAAAAAAAAAAAATGCACTAAAAACACCAACAACCACCAACAAAATCAAGTCTTCAACAATGCTCCTCTGTTTAGTCTAGACAATCCAATACATAAGTATACATATTATGTTCACCAGTTTGGAATTTACAAGGTCCACACACATCATTCACCTTCTTCTTCAAGAGTTATGTTTAAATTTTTTACATAATCAATAAAAGGTCTCCATATATTCTCAAACACAATTTCCTTTGATTTTAGTATATATGTTGACTTCTCTGCTTGAACTGCTGCCTCTGTGACCCGGACCTCCGGAAAAGTGGTAGAAGATGGATGGATGGATCCAGGAGTTTTAGCTAACTATAGACCAACCTCTAATCTCCCTTTCATTTCAAAAATCTTACAAAGAGTTGTTGCTACGCAATTATTTGACCACTTGTAGGGAAATGGTTTATTTGAAGAGTTTCAATCTGGGTTTAGAATCCATCATAGTACTGAAACGGCCTTAGTGAAGGTCACTAAAGACCTCTTTATTGCATCTGATAATGGATTTGTTTCTGTTCTTGTCCTTTTAGACCTCAGTGCAGCCTTTGATACTATCGATCATAATATTTTTTTTTTCCACAATATCTTTATTGAACCTTTTTTTTTTTTTTTTAACAAACATGATACAAACAATCAAACACTAACACTAAAGTACTACAAAAAAAAAAAAATGCCCTAAAAACACCAACAACCACCAACAAAATCAAGTCTTCAACAATGCTCCTCTGTTTAGTCTAGACAATCCAATACATAAGTATACATATTATGTTCACCAGTTTGGAATTTACAAGGTCCACACACATCATTCACCTTCTTCTTCAAGAGTTATGTTTAAATTTTTTACATAATCAATAAAAGGTCTCCATATATTCTCAAACACAATTTCCTTTGATTTCAGTATATATGTTATTCTTTCTAATGGAAGGTTTGTTAACATCTGTCTTAACCACTGAGTCACATCTGGTCTATGAGTCTTTTTCCATAATAGTGCAATACATTTTTTGGCATTAAGCAAACTGAGGTCTATGAATGTTCTTTCACTTTTATTAAAATTATGCTTTTCTGGGTACAGACCCAACAAAAACAGTTTAGGATTCAATATGATTTGTTTTGAGATTATTTTTTCAATTGTTACCCTCACCTCTTCCCAAAACATTCTTATTAATCTACATTCCCATAAACAATGAAATAGGGTTCCTTTACTTTCCATGCATTTTGTGCATGTATCTGGTATATTTTTGTTATATCTATTTAACTCCTCCGGTGTAACATACATCCGCATTAACCATTTGAAATGTATCAATTTAAGGCGTGCATTTATTGATTTGGTTTGAGCTTCTGTACAAGCCAATTCCCATTGTTCCTCTGAAATTTCAATTTGCAGATCTTCTTTCCAGTAGTTTAATCTTTTCAGTGAATTTTCACTTGAAGATAGTGTCAGTGAGTTATAAAACTCTGAAATAATACCCTTTCTTTTACTATCTTTCATCATCATTTTTTCCAAGGATGAATAAATAGGTCGAGTGAGAGCTTTATTTTGATTTGATCGAATAAAGTTTCTAAGTTGAAGATATTTAAAAAAATGTGTTCTATTGAGATTAAATTTGATCCTCAGCTCTTCAAAAGACATTATGTTGTCTGCACATGGCAAATATAAATCCTGAATCTTTTGTATCCCTTTTAAATTCCATACTTTAAATACAGCGTCCGCTCTCCCTGGTTTAAAATATTGATTACCCCATATTGGACTAAATTGTGACAATAACTGTGGTTCTTTTAAATAGTTTTTAGCTTCACACCATATTTTGATCATATGCTTTACAAATGGATTTTTAACTTGTTTTTGTAATTTTTTTGCCGAATCTGAGTATATGAATATGGGAAGAGGTAAAGGTAAATTGTATGATTCCATTTCAGTCCAGTGAGGGAGATCATTTGATGAAAAATAATATGTCATAGACCTCAGTTGTGCCGACCAATAATACAACATAAAATTTGGACATTTCAGACCTCCACGATCAAATGGTAAATATAATAAAGACAAACGTAATCTAGCCCTCCTGTTGTTCCATATAAATTCCACTAACTTTTTTTTTATTCTTGAGAATAGATCTAAAGGTGGTGATAAGGGAATGTATTGAAATAAATAAAGTATTTTAGGTAAAATATTACTTTTAAGTATATTGATTCTCCCGATCATCGACATTGGTAGTGACATCCATCTCTGAGTTAACTCATTGATATCTGACATTAAGGCTTCATAGTTGACACTGGCGACTGATTCTAGCTTAGGCATAATTTGGATTCCTAAATATTTAAACTGATTTACAACATTGAATTGATTTGCCTCAGGGGCTGGGTAATTTCTCTGGGTCTCATTTAGCATTAATATTGAAGATTTAGTTTTATTTATTTTATATCCTGATATTTCCCCAAAATTCTTTATTAAATTCAACAAGGTTGGAATTGATTTTTTTAGATTCGACATAAACAAAATTATGTCATCGGCGTACAGGGAGATTTTATGTTCTGTTGGTCCAACTTTAATTCCATATATTTGTGAATGTAAACGTATCGCTATCGCTAAAGGTTCAATTGCCATAGTAAACAGTAAAGGTGAAAGTGGACAGCCTTGTCGACATCCTCTATTGATTTTTATTGGTTTTGAAATATTGTTATTTGTTAGGATTTCTGCTGTAGCATTATTGTATATTATTTGAACCCATTTTATGAAATTATTTCCAAGTCCAAACCTTTGTAGGACTTCAAAAAGAAAGGGCCATTCAACTCTATCAAAGGCCTTTTCGGCGCCCAATGATAGGAGAGCTGTATCCGGTGCTTCTTTATTAAAATAAATAATATTAAATAGTCTTCTTACATTATGGAAGCCTTGTCTACCCTTTATAAAGCCATTCTGATCTCGATTAATAATATTTGGTAAAATTTCTTGTATTCGTCTTGCTAAAATTTTACAGATTATCTTAAGGTCGGCGTTTAATAGGCTTATTGGTCTCATATTTTCACATTTATTAGAGGGCTTACCTGGTTTTGGCAGCAGTATAATTAAGGCATTATTTATGTATGATGGTAAATTATTATTTTGAAATGCTTCTAAAACCATTTCCAAAAAAGGTTTTATTAATTTATTCTTAAATTTTTTATAAAGGTCAACTGGAAGACCATCTGGTCCTGCACTTTTTCCTGATTTCATATTATCAATGGCTAGCCCAACTTCTTCTTGACTAATTTTAGACTCCAATATCTCCCTGTTTTCATTTGGAATACACTGTATAGATAGTTCGTTCAAAAACCCATTTAGTTTTGTTAAATCAGGTTCATTTTTGGTATCATATAATTTTTCATAGTAATCTCTAAAGGCTCTATTAATTTCTAAAGGATCTATAACTACCTGTCCGTTACTTATAATACTGGTAATTGGTGTTTTAATTTCCAATTGTTTAATCTGCCATGCTAATAATTTTCCTGATTTTTCACCTTGTTCATAAAAAGATTGTTTCAATCTTAGAAGACTCGAGGCAGCTCTATTCGCTGATTTTTTGTCGTATTCAGCTCTCAAAATCAGTAATTCATTCTCCAACCTTGGGTCACTTCCTGCATACACTTTTTCCTGAAGATTTTTTATTTTATGTTCCAATTTAGCTCTCTCCTCTCGAGTCTTCTTAGATTTTGATCCTGTATAACTAATAATATGTCCCCTAATAAAAGCTTTGAAAGCCTCCCACTTTACACATGCTGATGTTTGTGTAGTATTGATGTCAAAGAACTCGTCTATCTGTTTTTCTATATACTTGACAAATTCCTCATCCTGAAGCCATTTATGCTGAAATTGCCATCTACCTGATTCCTTTGTCAATTTTTTATCTACATATATTAGACAACAGGGTGCATGATCAGAGATCACGATGTTATCATAAAAGCAGTTTTGAATCTTGGACCTTAATTCTGTGGAAATCAAAAAATAATCAATACGTGAGAATGTCTTGTAGGTACTGGAATAACAAGAATAGGCTTTAACTTGTGGTTTCATTTCTCTCCATATATCTAACAATCTCAATTCTTTCATAAAATGATTAATAGTCATCCTACATCCAATGTGCGTACAATCCAGTCCTGTTGATCTATCCACACCTGGATTCAATGTACAATTAAAATCCCCTGCTATTATATGTTGCCCTGTAAGTGATGATAAGATGAGAAATAAATTAGCAAAGAACTTCTGATCATCTATATTGGGACCATATAAGTTCACAAGATTTATATTTTCTAATAGCAAAGAACCTTGAATGATTACATATCTTCCAAATTTGTCTCCAATTACATTTTTCACCTGAAAAGGAACTGATTTATGTATGAGAGTCATAACTCCCCTGGCTCGGGATGAAAATGAAGAGGTGAATACACTTCCCTGCCATCTACTCCTAATTCTTTTAACATCCTCCTCTATCAGATGAGTTTCTTGTAAAAACACAATTCTTGAACCCATGTCCTTTATTTTATTCATAACTTGTTTAAGTTTTTTTAAATTTTGTAGACCTCTGCAATTCCATGAAGTTAAATTAAGGTTAACACTTTGGTCCATGATCAATAGAGAGTTTGGGATTACCTTGCAGTGTAAACATGCTCATACAGAGAAGCAAAAACATGAGTGGTTGAACATTCATTCTACAAACTACACACAAACAAATTTCCCCTTCCCACACTTGTGGCAAACCCCCCAAAATCAAAAGAAAAATTCTGTCTCCCGATATAGCCATCGACCGTTCCACACCCACGGGGAGCAGCCTAAGCCACTCCTTCTTCATCCTCCCAATCACCCTAACTCTACTGCTTTTAATGACGTAACATTAACTCTCCTCTGTAGTTTTCCAACTTAACTCCAAAATTTTTAACAACTTTGTACATCATAGTTTTTTTTTTTGTTTGTTTGTTTTGTTTTTGTTTTGTTTTTTTTAATATATAATACAATCTATATTTTGTAAACTTACTATTTACTTCAAGTCAGTCAGATGCCTGTGCAAATGCTTAATTATTCTACCTTATATTTTGTTCATGCTTAGCTCCCACCAGTCTCTTCTTCTTCTTTGATCTTCTTGATGAACTCCTGCGCCTCCTCTGGGGTCTTGAAGATGTGGGTTCTGCCCTCATACGTGGTCAGCAGTCTCGCAGGATAGATTACACCATGACGAATCCCAAGGTTGCGCAGCTCCTTACGTACGGGATCAAACTGCTTCCTCAATTGCTGGATTCCTGTGGCCAAATCTGGGTAGAACCGCACCTGCTGGTCCTGGTGTTTAATCTCTCCTTTAGCACGTGCAGCGTTGAAGATCTTCATCCTGTCTCTGTTGCTAAGAAACTTCATAATTAAGGTCCTCGGCGGTCCCTTATCTCTCCGTGGGCCAATACGATGTGCTTTTTCCAGAACCACTGCTGATTGCAACTCCTCGCTGCCCAGCACCTCCGGAATCCACTTTTCCAGAAAGGAACATACGTCCCGACCTTCTGATTCCTCTGGAAGACCCACCAGCCTCAAATTATTCTGTCTCGACCGAGATTCCAAATCCAAAATATTATCTTCCAGAGATTTATTTTTTTTTTCCAAAGTGCGCACCTTTAATTGAAGACGGGTGACGTCATCTTCAGCACTAGCGAGACGGAGCTCCATCTGCGCCGTTCGTTCTACACAGTCACCCAATTCCTTTCTTATTCCTTCCAACGCTGTCATAATCCCATCAAATCTAGAGGAAAAGTCCGCTCTCATTGAACTCATGGCAGCCATCAGCGCATCTGCGCCATTCCCCGCAGAAGAAATCGCACCGCCGCCAGCCTCCTCCGCCATATATGGAGCCTTGTTTGCTGCGTCACAGACCTGAAAGTCCGTTAATTTGGACTGTTTCGGCGGCTCGCTTTTTCCTTTTCCTGGTTTTCCAGCCTTAGGCTTCGCCGACATATCCTCGCCCAAATGCTGGGATACGTTCTGTCCCAAATGAGAGAGTTATTTGCCGATTTTTTTCTCCAGGAGCAGAGCAGAGCGAGACACGTCCGTCCTACGTGGCAGCCATAACCGGAAGTCAAGACTTTTCATTTTATGTTCCAATTTAGCTCTCTCCTCTCGAGTCTTCTTAGATTTTGATCCTGTATAACTAATAATATGTCCCCTAATAAAAGCTTTGAAAGCTTCCCACTTTACACATGCTGATGTTTGTGTAGTATTGATGTCAAAGTACTCGTCTATCTGTTTTTCTATATACTTGACAAATTCCTCATCCTGAAGCCATTTATGCTGAAATTGCCATCTACCTGATTCCTTTGTCAATTTTTTATCTACATATATTAGACAACAGGGTGCATGATCAGAAATCACGATGTTATCATAAAAGCAGTTTTGAATCTTGGACCTTAATTCTGTGGAAATCAAAAAATAATCAATACGTGAGAATGTCTTGTAGGTACTGGAATAACAAGAATAGGCTTTAACTTGTGGTTTCATTTCTCTCCATATATCTAACAATCTCAATTCTTTCATAAAATGATTAATAGTCATCCTACATCCATTGTGCGTACAATCCAGCCCTGTTGATCTATCTATACCTGGATTCAATGTACAATTAAAATCCCCTGCTATTATATGTTGCCCTGTAAGTGATGATAAAATAAGAAATAAATTAGCAAAGAACTTTTGATCATCTATATTGGGACCATATAAGTTCACAAGATTTATATTTTCTAATAGCAAAGAACCTTGAATGATTACATATCTTCCAAGTTTGTCTCCAATTACATTTTTCACTTGAAAAGGGACTGATTTATGTATGAGAGTCATAACTCCCCTGGCCCGGGTTGAAAATGATGAGGTGAATACACTTCCTTGCCATCTACTCCTAATTCTTTTTATATCCTCCTCTATTAGATGAGTTTCTTGTAAAAACACAATTTTTGAACCCATGTCTTTTATTTTATTCATAACTTGTTTAAGTTTTTTTAAATTTTGTAGACCTCTGCAATTCCATGAAGTTAAATTAAGATTAACACTTTGGTTTATGATCAATAGAGAGTTTGGGATTACCTTGCAGTGTAAACATGCTCATACAGAGAAGCAAAAACATGAGTGGTTGAACATTCATCCTACAAACTACACACAAACAAATTCCCCCTTCCCACACTTGTGGCGAACCCCCCAAAATCAAAAGAAAAATTCCGTCTCCCGATATAGCCATCGACCGTTCCACATCCACGAGGATCAGCCTAAGCCACTCCTTCTTCATCCTCCCAATCACCCTAACTCTACTGCTTTTAATGACGTAACATTAACTCTCCTCTGTAGTTTTCCAACTTAACTCCAAAATTTTTAACAACTTTATACATCATAGTTTTTTTTGTTTGTTTTGTTTTTGTTTTTTTTAATATATAATACAATCTATATTTTGTAAACTTGCTGTTTACTTCAAGTCAGTCAGATGCCTGTGCAAATGCTTAATTATTCTACCTTATATTTTGTTCATGCTTAGCTCCCACCAGTCTCTTCTTCTTCTTTGATCTTCTTGATGAACTCCTGCGCCTCCTCTGGGGTCTTGAAGATGTGGGTTCTGCCCTCATACGTGGTCAGCAGTCTCGCAGGATAGATTACACCATGACGAATCCCAAGGTTGCGCAGCTCCTTACGTATGGGATCAAACTGCTTCCTCAATTGTTGGATTCCTGTGGCCAGATCTGGGTAGAACCGCACCTGCTGATCCTGGTGTTTAAGCAGCGTTGAAGATCTTCATCCTGTCTCTGTTGCTAAGAAACTTCATAATTAAGGTCCTCGGCGGTCCCTTATCTCTCCGTGGGCCAATACGATGTGCTTTTTCCAAAACCACTGCTGATTGCAGCTCTGTGCTGCCCAGCACCTCCGGAATCCACTTTTCCAGAAAGGAACATACGTCCCGACCTTCTGATTCCTCTGGAAGACCCACCAGCCTCAAGTTATTCTGTCTCGACCGAGATTCCAAATCCAAAATATTATCTTCTAGACATTTTTTTTTTTTCCAAAGTGCGCACCTTTAATTGAAGACGGGTGACGTCATCTTCAGCACTAGCGAGACGGAGCTCCATCTGCGCCGTTCGTTCTACATAGTCACCCAATTCCTTTCTTATTCCTTCCAACGCTGTCATAATCCCATCAAATCTAGAGGAAAAGTCCGCTCTCATTGAACTCATGGCAGCCATCAGCGCATCTGCGCCATTCCCCGCAGATATCGCACCGTTGCCAGCCTCCTCCGCCATATATGGAGTTTTGTTTGCTGCGTCACAGACCTGAAAGTCCGTTAATTTGGACTGTTTCGGCGGCTCGCTTTTTCCTTTACCTAGTTTTCCAGCCTTAGGTTTCGCCGACATATCCTCGCCCAAACGCTGGGATACGTTCTGTCCCAAATGAGAGTTATTTGCCGATTTTTTTCTCCAGGAGCAGAGCAGAGTGAAACACGTCCGTCTTACGTGGCAGCCATAACCGGAAGTCCGGCGCGCGCGTTTTTAACGGCATGGGTAGCGCGTTTTGGAGTCCCGTCGGACATTACATCCGACAGAGGCCCTCAATTTGTTTCCGAACTTTGGTCAGCGATGGCCTGCAGCCTGGGGGCAACGATCCACCGCACGACCGCGTACAATCCGCAGGCTAACAGGTTATGCGAACGTTTTCACAGGTCATTGAAGGCGGCCCTCAGAGCATCACTTACGGATGCAAATTGGGTGGACAAGCTACCATGGGTTTTATTGGGGTTGCGTTCTGCACCTAAAGAGGATTTAGAAGCCTGCCCGGCTGAGCTAGTTTTCGCACAGCCACTTCGGCTGCCCGGGAAATTTCTCCCAGATAATCCGGCGCCAGAGTGCTCCCCAGCTCAGCGGTTGCAGAGTAGCACGGAATCGAGCACGCTGCCTGGCCCCGTTCACCACAGTTTTCCGCGCGTTTTTGTGCCTAAGGCTTTAAAAAATGCGGAGTTTGTTTTTGTCAGACACGATGCCCATCGCCCACCGTTACAACCACCTTATGATGGACCATTTAGAGTACTGGAGACAGGAGATAAGCATTTTTTGTTAGGTTTGGGGGGCAGAAAAGAAATGATTGGCATAAACAGGCTCAAACCCGCTTTTGTGGTGGCTGACGAAGGTGTGCAGTTGGCTAAGGCTCCTCGGCGCGGCAGACCTCCTAGAGAGCATTCCCCAGAACACCCACAGAGATTGACTAACAGTTCTCATCCTCAGACAGCAGCTCCCCAGCAGGAGGGCGCCGCGGAGGTGGTAAAGCCCGCTTACAGCAGATACAGAAGAAGACTGAGGCCCAAGCAGCATGTGGACTGATGTATGTGATTTTATCATGACATGCAGACTGTTATTACGTTGTTCCATCTTAGACGTTTGGGGGGGTCATGTGGGACACATATGTGGGTTTCATATGCTTCACATGTATATTACTGTATGCTTCACGTCTCAGATGAACAAAAGGACTGAGCCTCCTAGGAGGTATCAGGAGGATGTGAAATGTGGCCTTTTGTATGCAAAGAGATGGCCTTGGGGGATTTCCTGGCCGCCAGTGACTTTAGGTGGAGGTGAGAAGACCTGGAAGAAGACACATTGTGACTTGGGATTAAATACAATGTGACTGTGTGCTTTGATGTCCTGGGGTATAAAGGGACGAATGTCTGGGGGGTTCTTTCTCTTTCTGTTTTTGATGATGTTGGAGAATGTAAATAAACCTGACTCGTGAGATAAACTCAGCCTCGTCATTTCCACATTCTCCACAGTGGGCTACATTGACAATTGGAGCTCTTTTTAGGGAAAACCTGGTCTTATGAGACGAGACAGCATTCATCATCTAACAATCTGGCATCTTTTTTATCCAAATTTCCAAAACCTTGACTACTCAGAGTTGGGACCAGGAAGCAGAGTCGCAGTCTTACACGCCTCTCTGCAGCTCCTCTTCATCCGCCACCCCTCAACTTAGCCCCTGTCTTCCCCATCAGAGAATCATTGTCTGCTCCCTCCAAAGTAAATAAAAATATAATATATAAGCATCCCAAAGTGATTAAGCAAAATATTGGTAAAACTCAAATTAAACATGAAGCCTCTAAATTGAATGATTTGGCCTCTGTTCCTCCTCATAATTTAAAAATTAAATGTGGTTTATTAAATATTGGGTCTCTAACTCCCAAGTCTCTGTTAGTCCATGATCTGTTAATTGATCATCAGATTGATTTAATATCCCTTACAGAGACTTGGTTAGGGCAAGAGGATTATGTTGGTTTAAATGAATCAACTCCCTCTGGTTATTTAAACTGTCAAAATCCCAGAAGTTCTGGTCGTGGAGGAGGAGTAGCAACAATTTACTATTCCAAATTACTAGTTAATGTAAAGCAAAAAACATGTTATAATTCCTTTGAGGGCCTGGTCCTCAGTATTGGGCACTTTAGCAATTTTAGGTTAAACCCAATTTTATTTGCCATAGTTTATCGTCCCCCATCAACCTACTCAGAATTTTTATCCGAATTTGCTGATTTCTTAGCTGATTTAGTGCTGAAATCTGATAGAATAATTATAGTAGGGGACTTTAATATACATGTGGATGTAGATAGTGACTGCCTTAATGTGGCATTTAATTGACTATTAGACTCGATTGGGTTTTCTCAGAAAGTAGGAAATTCTACTCATTACCTCCACCATACATTGGACATATGGCATAGAAATAGAAAATCTTGTAGTGTCTCCTCATAACCCTGTACTGTCAGACCATTGTCTGTTAACCTTTGATTTTACTATTTCTGACTATTTGGCTCCAAAAGAAAAATATTACTACAGTAGATGCCTCTCAGATAATGCTGTTAAATTTATGCAGATTGTTTCCTCTATGCCATGTGTCGACACAACGGAAACAAGCTATAGACAGCTTGCTCCTTCTGTAATTGATAACATGGTGGATAGTGTTACAGCTTCTCTGCATCAGACTCTAGACTTGGTGGCCCCTTTAAAAAAGAAAAGTCTAATCAGAGAATTCTAACTCCTTGGTTCAACACAGAAACTCGTAGCTTAAAACAGAAGACTCCTCGATTAGAAAGAAATGGCGCTCCACTAATTTAGATGAAATCTATTTAGCTTGGAGAAATCATCTTTTAATTTATAAAAAAATCTCTTAGAAAAGCTAGAACGAGTTATTATTCTGCATTAATAGAAGAGAACAAGAATAATCCCAGGTTTCTTTTCAGCACTGTAGCCAGGTTGACAAAGAGTCAGGACTCTGTCAATCCTAGCATTCCCTTAGAGAATCAGAAAAGCTTTATTGCCAAGCATGTTAGAAACACACAAGGAATTTGACTTGACATTGGCGCGCTATGTAAGCGCATCACAATGACACGGCAGCCGTGACAAGGCACCTAATCAAAAAGGTGGGGGATAAAGGAAGATAAGGGAAGGGAAGAATGACACAATGGGCGAAGAGAAAAAAACTTCATTATCAAAATACAGCTTATAATTGTGTAAGCCAAATTATGATTACAGAGAAAAAAACCTCTCTATGGCACAGAGCAGTAGATCACACATTACAAAGAGTTGAGAGAGTCAGTGTGTGTGTATTTGTGTCAGTGTACATGTATCAGTCATGTGATGTTGTATGCAGTGTGTAGTGTAGGTGTGTCATTGCTAGTGAACAGCAGAGGGCACCCTCTGGCAACGGATAGATATTATTCAGTCATGTGTTCTATAGTCCAGACACATGGTAACGCTGTCCTTGGAGCTCGGTCTGCTGAAACAACAGCAATTGTCGATTGTTTGGGTTAGCCGCTTCTTCAGCCTTATCTTCATCGAGGAGGAATGTAAACAGGGCACCAAAACAAGGTCAAATCTGCACAGTGCACTCAGAGAATAGAATTTTCCTCTCTCATGCGATTCTGTGCTTCATAATTTCCATACCGGCTTAAAAAACATTCTCTGGAAAGCACTAGCGACTTCAAGATGTATTCCACCATCTGAATCAATTACCATTCAGTTCACCATGCCGCCTCGTGCACTCCCCAACTGGTCGAATTGGTGAAGGAGCTTGCCTGGGTCCTCATTTGAACAGCTCTCCACCTTCCTCAATTTCTGAAACATCAGGAAACTCCAGAGCCAAAATTAGAAGTCCTGTGATCATAGCCAATAGATGTCTTCTGCATCTCCAGTCGAATCATACAGACACATGAGTTCCACTGTCCATGAGTCTTCCCCTTGGGTTCCCCCTGACCCGATCTTCTTCTTTTAAAGTGGTGACAATCGCATATAAGCCGCTTTTCCAGCTTCATAATTTCCGTTTGGATTAAGATTCAGCCAGAAGAAGAGCGACAAAAAAAAAAAACCAAACATTGCAAGCAGGGAATAGTATGAGGGAGGAGAAGAGGAGAAGAGGAGAGAAGAGAAAAGCGTCTGCTCTCTCTGAAAGCCGGAAGTGAAGGGCTAGAGCTTACTAGTCAGGACTTTATGAACTTTTTCAATAACAAAATTTCATCCATCAGAGATAAAATCAATCAGATTCTTCCCACAGTTAACTTAAATACTGTAACTACTACAACTCCTTCAATTGATGTCTGTCTTTAGATTTTTAGATTTTTTTTAGATTTAGTATACTTTATTGATCCCCAGAGGGGAAATTGAGGGCATCCACCACCTGGATGGATGAAGCAGCCACGATATGGCGCTATCCCTTAACCATTCACACACACATTCACACCTAGGGCCACTTTAGAGTCTCCAATTAACCTAACCTGCATGATTTTTGGCATGTGGGAGGAAACCGGAGAAATCCCGGAGTAAACCCACGCAAACACGGGGAGTACATGCAAACTCCACACAGATCACTGTTGGTCGGGGGCTGGGATCGAACCCACGATCCCACGATCCCCCGGCCAAGGGTAAACTGTGCTGCCGCAGTGCTAACCACTGCGCCACCATGCAGCACCGTGCAGCACCGTGCAGTCTTGATGAGTTTACTCCAATCGACCTTTGTGAGTTAGACAAAATAGTTTCCTCATCCAAACCTTCAACTTGTCTTTTAGACCCTATTCCTACCAGGTTATTTAAAGAAGTCTTCCCACTTATTGGTAGCTTTATTCTTCATATAATCAATTCTTCATTAACTTTAGGCCATGTACCGCAGGCTTTTAAAACGGCTGTAATTAAACCCTTACTCAAAAAGCCAACGCTAGATCCAGGAGCTTTAGCTAACTATAGACCAATCTCTAATCTCCCTTTCATTTCAAAAATCGTAGAAAGAGTTGTTGCTACGCAATTGTTTGACCACCTGCAGGGAAATGGTTTACTTGAAGAGTTTCAATCTGGGTTTAGAATCCATCATAGCACTGAAACAGCCTTAGCGAAGGTCACTAATGACCTCCTCATCGCATCTGATAATGGACTGATTTCTGTACTTGTCCTTTTAGACCTTAGTGCAGCTTTTGATACTATCGATCATAATATTCTACTTGATAGATTAGAACACTATGTTGGACTTAATGGAACTTCGTTGCAGTGGTTTAGATCTTATTTATCTGATAGGTTCCAGTTTGTTCATGTAAATAATGAGTTTTCTTTCAACTCAAAGCTTAGTCATGGAGTTCCACAGGGATCTGTGTTAGGCCCTTCTCTTTTTAGTTTATATATGCTTCTGTTAGGCAACATTATTAGAAAGCACTGTATACATTTTCATTGTTATGCAGATGACACACAATTATGCCTGTCAATGAAGCCAGATGATAGTAATCAATTAGCCAAGTTAGAAGCCTGTCTTAAGGAAATCAAAGCTTGGATGACTTGTAATTTCCTGCTATTAAATTCAGATAAGACTGAAGTCATTCTTGTTGGTCCAAAAAACCTTAGAAATACCTTTCCAAATCAAACTTTCAGTTTAGATGCAGTTACGCTTTCTCTTAATAGCTCTGTGAGGAACCTTGGAATTATTTTTGATCAAGATCTGTCCTTCAATTCACATATTAAATTTGTTTCTAAGACTGCCTTCTATCATTTGCATAATATTGCCAAGATTAGGAGCATCTTGTCTCAGAGTGATGCTGAGAAACTGATCCACGCTTTTGTTAGCTCAAGATTAGATTATTGTAATTCTTTATTATCAGGCTGTCCTAAAACATCTTTAAAAAGTCTTCAGCTGATCCAAAATGCTGCAGCAAGAGTTTTAACAGGTACTAGAAAGAGAGATCATATCTCTCCGGTTCTGGCCTCCCTTCATTGGCTTCCCATAGAGTTTAGAATTAAGTTTAAAATCCTTCTTCTTACTTACAAAGCTCTAAACAATCAGGCTCCTTTTTATTTAAAAGATCTGATAGTACCGTATTATCCTAACAGAACTCTACGCTCCCAAAATGCATGTTTACTTGTAATACCTAGAATCTCCAAAAGTACAATGGGAGGCAGAGCCTTCAGTTATCAAGCTCCTCTCCTGTGGAACCAGCTGCCAATCTGGATTCGGGAGTCAGACTCGATCTCTGTTTTTAAGAATAGGGCTAAAACCTACCTTTTTGATATAGCCTGCAATTAGGGAGGGATCATGTGTTTCTGAACCCTCCCTTAGTTATGCTGCTAATAGGTTTAGTCAGCCGGGGGACCTCCAGTAATGCACTGGGCCTCACTCCTTTCTTCACTCTCAATGAAATATTTTTTTTGCTGGTCATTAACATCTGTTTGTTCTCTCCCATAGATTGAGTCCCCATCGTGCTGTTTGCTCTCTACATGTCTGTTCTTTTCATCTTCTCTGTCCCCTCACCCCCCAGCCAGTCACAGCAGATGACTGCCCCTCCCTGAGCCTGGTTCTGCTGGAGGTTTCTTCCTGTTAAAAGGGAGTTTTTCCTCTCCACCGTCGCCAAGTGCTTGCTCACAGGGGATCGCCTGATTGCTGGGGTCTTTCTGCAACCGTGGGGGTTCCTCCTACAGTTGATAGTGCTATGAGATGACTGTTGTTGTGAAATGGCGCTATATAAATAAAGTTGAATTGAATTGAATTGAATTGAACTCAGCTCCCTCTTCACCACAACAGACCGGTACAACGTCCGCATCACTGCAGATGCTGCTCCAATCCGTCTCTCAATCTCTCGCTCCATTTTCCCCTCACTCGTGAATAAGACCCCAAGATACTTAAACTCCTCCACTTGGGGCAGGAGCCTGTCCCCAACCCAGAGAGGACAATCCACCTTTTTCCGGCTGAGGACCACGGGCTTGGACTTGGAGGTGCTGATTCTCATCCCAGCCGCTTCACACTCAGCGGAAAACTGTCCCAGCAAGAGCTGTAGGTCATTGCTGGATGAAGCCAACAGGACATCATCTGCAAACAACAGAGATGAGATCCTGTGGTCACCAAGCATGACACCCTCTGTTCCCTGGCTGCGCCTAGAAATCCTGTCCATAAAAATTATGAACAGGATCGGTGACAAAGGGCAGCCCTGGTGGAGTCCAACTCTCACTGGGAATGAGTCCGACCGAGTGTTGGTAATACGAACCAAACTCTCACGACGGTCATACAGAGACCGAATAGCTCGTAACAACAAGCCCGATACCCCATACTCCCGAAGCACCCCCCCACAAAAATCCACGAGGGATGCGGTCAAATGCCTTCTCCAAGTCCACAAAACACATGTAAACTGGTTGGGCAAACTCCCACGAACCCTCAAGAATTCTCGAGAGGGTAAAGAGCTGGTCCGATGTGCCACAGCCAGGACGAAAACCACATTGCTCCTCCTGAATCCGAGGTTCGACCAACGGCCGGACTCTCTTCTCCAGTACCTTGGCATAGACCTTCCCAGGGAGGCTGAGGAATGTGATCCCTCTAAAGTTGGAGCACACCCTCCGGTCCCCTTTTTTGGAGAGAGGAACCACCACCCCGGTTTGCCATGCCAAAGGCACTGCCCCCGACCTCCACACAATGTTGCAGAGGCGTGTCAACCATGACAGCCCAACAACATCCAGGGCCTTGAGGTACTCAGGGCGAATCTCGTCCACCCCCGGGGCCCGGCCACCAAGGAGATTTTTAACCACCTTGGCGACCTCAGCCCCTGTGATAGGCGAGTCATCCCCCTCATCCCCAAACCCTGCTTCCTCTGTGGAAGGCGTATCAGTGGGATTGAGGAGATCCTCGAAGTATTCCTTCCACTGCCCGACGATATCCCCAGTCGAAGTCAACAGTGTCCCATCCGCACCATACACAGTGTTGACGGGGAACTGCATTCCTCTCCTGAGCCGCTGGACAGTTTGCCAGAATCTCTTTGAGGCCTCCCGAAAGTCTTGTTCCATGGCCTCACCAAACTCCTCCCATACCCAGGTTTTTTCTTCAGCAACCACCCGAGCTGCACTCCGCTTGGCCTGCCGGTACACTTCATCTGCTTCGGGAGTCCCACAAGCCAACCAAGCTTGATAGGACTCCTTCTTCAGCTTAATGGCCCCCCTCACCACTGGTGTCCACCACTTGGTTCGGGGGTTGCCACCACGAGATGCACCGACCACCTTGCGGCCGCACCTCTGGGCCGCCGCTTCAACAACAGAGGTGGAGCACTTGGCCCATTCAGACTCCATGTCTTCACACTCCCTCGGAATGTGGTTGAAGTTCTTCCGGAGGTGGGAGTTGAAGACCTCCCGGACAGGGGCCTCAGCCAGACGCTTCCAGCACACCCTCACTATACGTTTGGGTCTCCCAGGTCTGAATGGCTTCCTCCCCTGCCATCGGATCCAACTCACCACCAGGTGGTGATCAGTTGACAGCTCTGCACCTCTCTTTACTCGGGTGTCAAAGACATATGGTCACAGGTCTGATGACACGATAACAAAATCGATCATTGACCTGCGACCTAGGGTGCCCTGGTGCCAGGTGCACATATGGACACCCTTATGCTTGAACATAGAGTTCGTTATGGACAGACTGTCGTTAGCACAGAAGTCCAATAACTGAACACCACTCGGGTTCAGATCGGGCAGGCTGTTCCTCCCAATCACCCCCCTCCAGGTTTCACTGTCGTTGCCCACATGCGCATTGAAGTCCCCCAGTAGGACAATGGAGTCTCCAAGAGGAGCACCCTCCAGCACCCCAGTCAGAGACTCCAAAAAGGGTGGGTACTCTGAAACATTATTTGGTGCATAGGCACAAATGATGGTCAGGACCCGTTTCCCAACCCTAAGGCACAGGGAAGCAACCCTTTCGTCCACCGGGGAAAACTCCAATATAGAGGCAGCAAGGTGGGGGATACAAGAATACCTACCCCTGCTTGTCGCCTCTCGCCCGGGGCAACTCCAGAAAAGGCCAAGCTCCAGCCCCTCTCCAGGAGACTGGTTCTGGAACCGGAGCTGTGTGTTGAGGTGAGGCCGACTATATCTAGCCGGCATCTCTCAACCTCGTACACCAGCTCAGGCTCCTTCCCCACCAGAGAGGTGACATTCCACGTACCAAAAGCCAGTTTAGAAAGCTTGGGATCAGTCCGCCAAGGTCTCCGCCTTTGGCTGCCACCTAATCCACATAGCATCGGACCCCCATGATCCCTCCTGCAGGTGGTGAGCCCACTGGAGGGCGGACCCATGTAACTCCTTCGGGCTGAGCCCGGCTGGGTCCCATGTGTGGAAACCTGGCCACCAGACACTAGCCTTCGAGCCCCTCCCCCAGGCCTGGCTCCAGGGTGGGGCCCCGGTAACCCCATATCAGGCGGGGTACACTGAATCCTTGATATACAATTTATCATGAGAGTCTGTTGCCCCTGACAACATAGCTCCTGGGATCACTGGGGCACGCAACCCCTCCACCACCACGATAAGGTGACGATCCATGAGGGGAGAGATGTCCCAAATGTCAATTATAATTGAACATAACCAGTATTTCATAGTATAATTAGTCCCTCAGCCGTAGGACAAAGCTATAAACTTAAGGAAAATTCTTATTCTTTTTTCCAGTAACCTCCATTCATTTTTGTAGATTAATTCAGAAGTTTCCTTTTCAGGTAATCAGCTGATGCAATTTTTCCCCATAAAATTGTGTTCTGATTTTGTTAGTTACCTCAGCCTTCCATTGCATTACAGTTGAAATATAAGATCTGGTTTCCTCTCGGTTCCACAAAGGTTTAACTATAGATTTTATGCTCAGGAATCCATAAACAGCTGATGTGATATTTGACACCTGTTGATCATTTGAACCTGCTTACCAATCATTTGAATGTAATGTCATTTAACCTGAATGAGTTTCATTTAATAAACTTGTAAACGAGAGAAGTTGAAGTGTTTTCCTTTGCATATATGCTTTCCTGGGTCACAGCAGTAAAAGAACTCACTAATGCTTGAGACTGATTCATTAAGTAATTGAAAGTACGGAAATTAATTAATTAATAATTCGTTCTTTTGGAAGTGGTGCCCTTTTTTTACGAGTGCTTTTCTCTCTTATGTAGTGAGTGTCAGGGTGACTGTTTAACTCTGTCCCCATGCACACCCACTTCTAAAATAAATAATTCCTGTACCTTATTACACCATATTTTATTAAATATTGCTACACCTGCACTGCCATTGATGCGGCTATTACGGCCTGTGCACATGGAGGCAGAGCTCTCGCGACAGCGTCGAGTCTTGTGAAGTAATTTGCTACCGGACGCATTTTTGTACCACTTGGTCAAAAGAGCACTGATGCCATGTGCCCCTCTCTACAATCAGCCATTTGCACAAATGGCTTCTTATAACTGGGGAGTGCCAGGACATCAGTGCTGACCAAAGGTTTTTTCATTTTAACAAATCAATCAAATCTCAACCTTTATTGTCATGTTGCTGTACATACAACTGTAATGCAGGCAAGATGAAATTACATTTCTCTAGGCATCCATATAAGTAAAAAGAACATAATTTAAGACACACTCACACACACCCTCACCCCCCACCCCAACACAGCCATTCACACATCCCTGAGACATACTTGAAACTAACTAGAACTATATACATACAATATACTGTATATAATGTCCATAAGGTGCAGTAGTATGTATGAAAGATTCCGGATCAGCTGTTCAGCTGTTCAGCATCCTAACAGCTTGTGGAAGGAAGCTGTTAATCAGTCTGGTGGTTCTGCCTCTGATGCTCCGGAATCGTTTGCCAGATGGCAGCAGTTCAAAGAGTTTATGCAGAGGGTGAGAGTGATCCTTGACAATGTTCAGTGCCCTGCTTCTACAATGGTTCTGAAAAAGTTCTTGGACAGAGGGGAGGGAAACTCCAATTACCCTCTCAGCTCCCTTAACTATCCTCTGCAGGGCTATTTTGTCTGACATACTGCAGCTGGAGTACCATGTTGCAATGCAGTACGTCAGAACACTCTCCACCACACCTCTGTAGAAGGTCCTGAGGATGCAGATGGGGAGAGAGGCCTGTTTGAGTTTCCTCAAGAAGTGCAGTCTCTGCTGGGCCCGCTTCCTGATCCCCAAGGAATTCTTGCTCCAAGTCAGGTCCTGCAAGATCTGCACTCTGAGGAACTTGATGTTCTCCACTCTCTCCACCAAACGGCTGCTGATGCTGAGAGAGACGTGTTCAGGCTGTGACCGCCAGAAGTCAAAAATCATCTCCTTCGTTTTGTCCACGTTGAGCACCAGATTGTTCTCCCTGCATCAGCCCTCCAGGTCTCTAACTTCTTCCCTGTACATTGATTCTTCATCCCTCTGAATAAGTCCCACCACTGTGGTGTCATCTGCAAACTTAATAATCTGGCTCCCCTCATGTCTGGATACACAGTCATGTGTTAGAAGTGTAAACAACAGTGGACTGAGTACGCAGCCTTGAGGGGATCTGGTGCTCAGCGTAATAGAGTTGGAGATGTTGTTTCCAACACGGACAGACTGAGGTCTCTCGGTCAGGAAGTCCAGGATCCAGAAACATGTGGCGGTGTTCAGACTGAGAAGGAGTAATTTCTCCATCATTCTCTTGGGAATAATGGTGTTGAATGCTGAACTGAAATCAATGTACAGGAGTCTGGCGTGGGTGTCTTTCTGATCCAGGTGGGTGATGACAGAGTACAGGTGGTGACTATAGCATCCTCCGTGGAGCGATTTGAATGATACGCAAACTGGAGAGGCTCAGGGAGGGGCAACCCCTCCCTGAGCCTGGTTCTGCTGGAGGTTTCTTCCTGTTAAAAGGGAGTTTTCCCTCTCCACTGTCGTCAAGTGCTTGCTCACAGGGGATCGCCTGATTGCTGGGGTCTTTCTGCAACTGTGGGGTACTACAGTTGATAGTGCTATGAGATGACTGTTGTTGTGAAAATGGCGTTATATAAATAAAGTTGAATTGAATTGAATTGAATTGAATTGGAGCGGGTCATGTGATGCAGGGAGGCAAGCTGTGATGTGTGGTTTGATAAGCCGTTCAAAACACTTCATCACAACTGGTGTCAGTGTGACAGGACAATAGTCATTCAGACAGGACACAACTGGTTTCTTTGCCACCAGTACTATTGTAGAGGTCTTGAAGCATCTGGGAACGATGGCCTGACTCAGGGAGATGTTATAAATGCCAGTCAGGACATCCGCCAACTCGCTCGCGCAGTCTCAGAGCACATGTCCCGGGATGTTGTCCAGACCTGCAGCTTTATGTAGGTTGACCCTAATTAGTGTCCTCCATGTGTCTGCTGTGTTGATGATGATAGCTGGCCCAACAGATGGTGGAGATGGGCCAGCCCTCCCTCTGATTGTCGGGTTTGATGCTTCAAAACGTGCAAAGAAGTTGTTGAGCCTGTCTGGAAGTGAAGCTTCATCATCATCAACCCCCTGCCTAGACTTATAATCCGTCAGCGCCTGAACACCCTGCCACATCCATTTGGTGTTCCTTGTGTCACAGAAGTGTCCCTGGATTTTCTCTGCATAGGCGCGTTTCGCCATCTTAATTCCCTTTGAGAGCGCAGACCTGGCTGAGCGGAGGGCAATCCTGTCCTTCACTCTGAAGGCTGCATCTCTGGCTGTGAGCAGCGAGCGCACCTCTGCAGTCATCCAGGGTTTATAGTTGTGTCGTGCAGTGAAAGTCTTCACTATAGTGACATCCTCTGTGCACTTCACGATGTAGCTGGTGACCATTTCAGCGTACTCCTCCACATCTGTCCTGTCTCCCTGGGAGGCTGCTATTTTGAAAATGCCTTTTCTGCCTCAGGTGTCCACTCAATTTTGTCCACCTGAGCCATGGGTGTTTTGTAGATGAGATCAGACAACGGTTGCACTTCAAATGAGTAATTTGCAATCCAAGAACAACAATAATTTAGGGTGCACAAAAATGACATCATGTCTCTATTTGTGATAGGTTTTGGTGCTGACAAAATGGCTTGTTTGTGAGCTGGATCAACATGTCTGCCCTCCTCTGACAAAATGTGGCCTAAGTATTTAACTTCTTTTTTCCACAACTGTAATTTTTCCTTGTTTACTTTGTGACCTTGTTCAGCTAAAAATTGCAATAGGGCAATAGTGTCTTTTTTGCCTGTTTCTTCATCAAGTGATGCCAACAAAAAGTCATCTACGTATAGGAGCAACTGGCTCCCATTAGGAGGAACAAACTGTGCCAAGTTTGCTGACATTGCCAGTGAACAAAATGGTTGGTGACTCACAGTAGCCTTGTGGTAATCTAGTGAATGTGTAACTTTTGTTTTCAAATGTGAATACAAATCAAAACTGATGATCTGGATGTATGGGGATGCTGAAAAAAGCATTACTGATGTCGATCACTGTGAAATATTTCATTTGTGGTTGTAGGTCATTTAACAAAATGTGTGGGTCTGGGACTGAAACAGCCCTTGGGATAACTGCTTTGTTTACTGCCTGAAGGTCTTGGACCATTCGCCATCCAGAGGATGGTGCAGCCTTCCTCACCAGAAACAAAGGTGTGTTACATGGTGATTTTGGACATGGAACAATAACGCCTGCTTTCTTCAGGTCCTCTATGACCACTTTAATGCCCTCTTGGGCCTCCAGACGTAGAGGATACTGTCTTTGATAAGGTCTGTAATGTGATTTAGCATTTATTGTAACCAATTCTGCATTTTTCATCAAGCCTACATCTGCCTTTCCTGTTGACCACAGAGAATATGGAATTTGTGAGAGTGCATGTTCCTCTCCCTCTGTTAATGGAAAAAGTGATCATATTGGTGAGCTGGGGACATCAATGTTGACCTTCTTCTGCACTGTGGTCACCCAGTTCAAAGGCAATGAGTAGGTGTCCAGTTTTGGGAAATATTTAACTCTTGGATTAGGTGTGTCTTTCCAGGATTGACCACATTCCTCTGCTGCTGTTACAAAACGTCCTACATCCTGCCAGTGCATGTGTTTGGGTTTGATTAGTGCAATGTGGGGTGCCTCCCAGTGTTTGAAATATATTCAACTCAATTCAATTCAACTTTATTTATATAGCGCCATTTCACAACAACAGTCATCTCATAGCACTATCAACTGTAGGGAGGACCCCCACAGTTGCAGAAAGACCCCAGCAATCAGGCGATCCCCTGTGAGCAGCACTTGGCGACGGTGGAGAGGAAAAACTCCCTTTTAACAGGAAGAAACCTCCAGCAGAACCAGGCTCAGGGAGGGGCAGTCATCTGCTGCGACTGGCTGGGGGGTGAGGGGATAGAGAAGAAGAAAAGAACAGACATGTAGAGAGCAAACAGCACGATGGGGACTCAATCTATGGGAGAGAGCAAACAGATGTTAATGACCAGCAAAAAAAAATATTTCATAGAGAGTGAGGAAAGGAGTGAGGCCCAGTGCATTACTGGAGGTCCCCCGGCTGACTAAACCTATTAGCAGCATAACTAAGGGAGGGTTCAGAAACACATGATCCCTCCCTAATTGTAGGCTATATCAAAAAGGTAGGTTTTAGCCCTATTCTTAAAAACAGAGATCAAGTCTGACTCCCGAATCCAGATTGGCAGCTGATTCCACAGGAGAGGAGCTTGATAAGTGAAGGCTCTGCCTCCCATTGTACTTTTGGAGATTGTAGGTATTACAAGTAATCCTGCATTTTGGGAGCGTAGTGCTCTGTTAGGATAATACGGTAGTATCAGATCTTTTAAATAAAAAGGAGCCTGATTGTTTAGAGCTTTGTAAGTAAGAAGAAGGATTTTAAACTTAATTCTAAACTCTATGGGAAGCCAATGAAGGGAGGCCAGAACCGGAGAGATACGATCTCTCTTTCTAGTACCTGTTAAAACTCTTGCTGCAGCATTTTGGATCAGCTGAAGACTTTTTAGAGATGTTTTAGGACAGCCTGATAATAAAGAATTACAATAATCTAATCTCGAGCTAACAAAAGCGTGGATCAGTTTCTCAGCATCACTCTGAGACAAGATGCTCCTAATCTTGGCAATATTACACAAATGATAGAAGGCAGTCTTAGAAACAAATTTAATATGTGAATTGAAGGACAAATCCTGATCAAAAATAACTCCAAGGTTCCTCACAGAACTATTAAGAGAAAGAGTAACCGCATCAAAACGGAAAGTTTGATTTGGAAAGGAATTTCTAAGGTTTTTTGGACCAACAAGAATGACTTCAGTCTTATCTGAATTTAATAGCAGGAAATTACAAGTCATCCAAGCTTTGATTTCCTTAAGACAGGCTTCTAACTTGGCTAATTGATTACTATCATCTGGCTTCATTGACAGGTATAATTGTGTGTCATCTGCATAACAATGAAAATGTATACAGTGCTTTCTAATAATGTTGCCTAACAAAAGCATATATAAACTAAAAAGAGTAGGGCCTAGCACAGATCCCTGTGGAACTCCATGGCTAAGCTTTGAGTTGAAAGAAAACTCATTATTTACATGAACAAACTGGAACCTATCATAAATAAGATCTAAACCACTGCAACGAAGTTCCATTAAGTCCAACATAGTGTTCTAATCTATCAAGTAGAATATTATGATCGATAGTATCAAAAGCTGCACTAAGGTCTAAAAGGACAAGTACAGAAACTAGTCCATTATCAGATGCAATGAGGAGGTCGTTAGTGACCTTCGCTAAGGCTGTTTCAGTACTATGATGGATTCTAAACCCAGATTGAAACTCTTCAAGTAAACCATTTCCCTGCAGGTGGTCAAATAATTGCGTAGCAACAACTCTAAGATTTTTGAAATGAAAGGGAGATTAGAGATTGGTCTATAGTTAGCTAAAGCTCCTGGATCTAGCGTTGGCTTTTTGAGTAAGGGTTTAATTACAGCCGTTTTAAAAGCCTGCGGTACATGGCCTAAAGTTAATGAAAAATTGATTATATGAAGAATAAAGCTACCAATAAGTGGGAAGACTTCTTTAAATAACCTGGTAGGAATAGGGTCTAAAAGACAAGTTGAAGGTTTGGATGAGGAAACTATTTTGTCTAACTCACAAAGGTCAATTGGAGTATACTCATCAAGACAGACATCAATAGAAGGAATTGTAGTAGTTACAGTATTTAAGTTAACTGTGGGAAGAATCTGATTGATTTTATCTCTGATGGATGAAATTTTATTATTGAAAAAGTTCATAAAGTCCTGACTAGTAAGCTCTAAGGGAATGCTAGGATTGACAGAGTCCTGACTCTTTGTCAACCTGGCTACAGTACTGAAAAGAAACCTGGGATTATTCTTGTTCTCTTCTATTAATGCAGAGTAATAACTCGTTCTAGCTTTTCTAAGAGATTTTTTATAAATTAAAAGATGATTTCTCCAAGCTAAATAGATTTCATCTAAATTAGTGGAGCGCCATTTTCTTTCTAATTGACGAGTCTTCTGTTTTAAGCTACGAGTTTCTGTGTTAAACCAAGGAGTTAGAAATCTGAGGAGACACTACAAGATTTTCTATTTCTATGCCATATGTCAGAACAAGGTCCAATGTATGGTGGAGGTAATGAGTAGAATTTCCTACTTTCTGAGAAAACCCAATCGAGTCTAATATTGAATTAAATGCCACATTAAGGCAGTCACTATCTACATCCACATGTATATTAAAGTCCCCTACTATAATTATTCTATCTGATTTCAGCACTAAATCAGCTAAGAAATCAGCAAATTCGGATAAAAATTCTGAGTAGGTTGATGGGGGACGATAGACTATGGCAAATAAAATTGGGTTTAACCTAAAATTGCTAAAGTGCCCAATACTGAGGACCAGGCCCTCAAAGGAATTATAACATGTTTTTTGCTTTACATTAACTAGTAATTTGGAATGGTAAATTGTTGCTACTCCTCCTCCACGACCAGAACTTCTGGGATTTTGACAGTTTAAATAACCAGAGGGAGTTGATTCATTTAAACCAACATAATCCTCTTGCCCTAACCAAGTCTCTGTCAGGGAAATTAAATCAATCTGATGATCAATTAACAGATCATGGACTAACAGAGACTTGGGAGTTAGAGACCTAATATTTAATAAACCACATTTAATTTTTAAATTATGAGGAGGAACAGAGGCCAAATCATTCAGTTTAGAGGCTTTATGTTTAATTTGAGTTTTACCAATATTTTGCTTTATCACTTTGGGATGCTTATACATTATATTTTTATTTACTTTGGAGGGAGCAGACAACGATTCTCTGATGGGGAAGACAGGGGCTAAGCTGAGGGGTGGCGGATGAAGAGGAGCTGCAGAGAGGCGTGTAAGACTGCGACTCTGCTTCCTGGTCCCAACTCTGAGTAGTCAGGGTTTGGGACAAACAAATATATGTTGTCTTCATCACATAACACAACAGATGCCCCAACATAGCCCCTTGGTGACCAGTAGAGATTCTTTATCACCAATCTGGAGGATAGATTTGCAAGGAATGTTTTTTCATAATTTTGATCTGGGCCACTCAGATGTCTGTCATACATGCTGCAATGATATTGATGATATTGATTGCCTGCTTTGTAGTGGGGATGTTGTCATGACTGATAAGATTATTCAGCCCACATGCTAGGTGCAGCAACAAAGAGACAATCAAACAGTATACACGTTTAAATGTTTTATTTAATAGCAAAACTCGCACTGCTACAGAACCATCATTCGCCAGAGGAATGGGCCTGTGGAGAGAAAATGAGAGCTGTGAGCAGAGGAATGGAGATAGGGAAAATGGACAAACCAAATTACCACTTACGTGGGCTCTGAGGGAGCCTCGGCGGAACTCCAGAGGGAAATACAGTAGATGAACCAGCAGGGCAAAGGACTGCTGGTGGAGTCTGACCGGGCGGAGATTGCAGTCGTGGGAGAAGTTGTGGCAGGAGAGCGTGCGCAACCCTCAGAGACACACCTGCACAATGGCAGCAACCTGCACCACGGAGAAAAAGCACATTGATTAATAACTTCTTAACCGATATGTGTATGATGACTTACTGTCTGTTTATGGCAGTATACCCAGAGTCACGGAAGGATGCCTCCTTAAATATGTTGGCTGATAAGAGGGCACAGGTGTGTCCTCTCCCTCAGGTGCGCTGATGAGCAGCGGAGAGATGAAAGGGAAGGAGGGGGCACGTTCTCGCCGCCCATGACAGGGCCCCCCCTTCTAGGAGCAGCTCCTGGCGGTCCATAAGGTTTATCGGGATGGGCTTGATGATAGGAACAGAGCATCTCTTTATCCAAGATTTGGGCCAAAGGGACTCAGGATTGCTCATCCGGGCTGTAGCCCTCCCAATCCACCAAATACTGGAGACCCCGACCCCGACGGCAGTCATCCAAGATCCAGCGGACCGTGTGGGCAGGGTGGCCATTGATGATCCGGGGGGGGTGCAGAGAGAACTGACCGAGAAGGGCTTGATGTGTGAGATGTGAAAGGTCAGGTTCACTCGGAGGGTAGATAGGAGTCTCAGCCGAACCAAGGTGTCGTTGATAATTCTGGAGATCGGGAAGGGCCCAATAAAGTGCAGAGACAGCTTCTTAAATGTAGTCTTCAATGGCATCTGACTGGCCACTAACCAGACCTGCTGTCCCACTGTGTACTTGGGCACGGGTGTCCAATGTTTATCCGCCGCAGCCTGGTTGCACTCCACAGAGCAAGTAAGAGCGGCATACATGGACCTCCAGATGCACCTGCAGCGGCGAGCATGAGTCCCCACAGAAGGAACCACAACCTCCCTCTCGGTCATGGGCAGTAATGGAGGCATGTACCCCAATGATGCTTCAAAGGGGGTAAGCCCCATAGACATGGAAACAGCCGTGTTCATAGAATACTCCACCCAGGTCAGATGTGAACTCCACGATGAGGAGTGCTCGGCTGCCACGCACCGCAAGGTGGCCTCCAAGGACTGATTGGCGCACTCTGCCTGCCCGTTGCTCTGGGGGTGGTTCCTAGAGGAGAGGCTCACTGTAGTTCCTAAGGTGCGGCAGAAGGCCTTCCAGACCTGAGATGTAAACTGCGGCCCCCGGTCAGACACGATGTCCACTGGGATGCCATGGAGTCGAATAACATGACGTCAGCAGGACAGCTGTCTCCAAGGCCAAAGGGAGTTTGGGGAGCACCACCAAGTGGACAGCCTTGGAGAAACGGTCCACGATGGTCAGAATCACAGTTTTGCAATGGGAGGGGGAAAGTCCAGTGACAAAGTCTATGGCGACGTGGGACCATGGCCGACCAGGGACGGGGAGGGGATGGAGGAGTCCAGATTGGGGGGAGAAATCGAACTTGCCCCAGACACAGGTCTGACAGGCCAGTATGTACTCCTGCACGTCCCGCCGCAGTGTGGGCCACCAGAACTCCCGCCAAACCAGATCAATAGTGTGGGTGATTCCAGGATGACAGGCAAAACAGCTGGTGTGACCCCACTGGATGACATCACTGCAGAGGGCAGTGGGGACATACAGGCGATATGGGAGGCACCCTGCTGGCACAGGCTCCCGAGACTAGGCCTAACGGACCCTCCGTTCGATATCCCACGTAATGGCACCAAGGACACATGAGGAGGGAAGAATGGATTGGGGGAGGGAAGGGGGCGCTACCTCCTCAGAATCAAACTGGCGCAATAGCCTGTCCAGTTTAGTATTCCGAGAACCAGGCCGATAGGTGATGGTAAAATTAAACCACTGGAAAAATCAAGCCCAGCGAGCCTGCCTGGCGTTAAGTCGGTGGGCCGACTGCAAGTACTCAAGGTTCTTGTGATCAGTCCACATGACAATGGGGTGGAGAGCCTCCTCTAACCAGTGTCTCCATTCCTCTAATGCCAACTTAATGGCGAGTAGCTCTCTGTCCTCTACGTCAGAATTTTTCTCTGCCGACGTAAGCCGACAAGAGAAATACACGCACGGATGGAGCTTCTGATTGGAGAATGTGCGCTGCAAGAGGACAGCGCCCACCCCCGAATCAGAAGCATCAACCTCAAGGATGAATTGGAGCTGCGTGTCGACCTGGGCCAAGATTGGTGTGTCAGTGAACAGGCCCTTTAATTTAGAAAAGGCCTGCTCCGCTGCCTCGGTCCACCGAAAGGGGACCTTAACGGAGGTCAGCTGTGTTAAGGGCAGTGCTACCCCACTATAGTTCCTGATGAACCTGTGATAAAAGTTCACAAACCCGAGGAAGCATTGAAGCTCCCTACGGGAGTGGGGTGTCGGCCAACTGAGCACTGCCCTCATTGAGCACTGCCCTCACCATGGGGGAAGCCTCAGCTCCCCCCATGGGGTCAGCAATCAGGTAAACAGGAGTCGGTCGTGACTTAGATTTCTTTTCCTCTTTTTCCACCCTCTCCTACTCCAATCACTCTGCATGCTTATCATATGTCAACACATCACCAAATGCACAAGTGAGATATGTAACCAGATGTTTGTGGATGTATTGTGCCAAATATGGGTGTATGTTTTGCAAGAACACGCTTTTCATATGTTGTCAATAGGGTTCTGCCCATGTGTTTCCGGCAGGTTTAACCAGACTGGAATGGTTATCAAAAATGTCTTGCAGTCTGCTCCTGTAGGCCTCTACACCCTCGCCCTTATTTTGAGTGGTGTTTTGTATCTGGGTCCAGTCATGCTTCAGCCCCCATTTATTCCCAATGCGTTCATTTAATTGTGTCACGTGTTGGTGTAACTCGGCACTCGGTGCTAAAATATTACCTGTGGTGTCTTTTGAGCGCCAATCACCTGAGACAGCACACCAATCACCCTTTAAAACCTTTCTGTAAGCATGTTCTGTCTCATGACCATTTAATTTGAAGCTCTCAATTTGGTTTGCCATCCCTTCAAAAAACTGTGTGGGTTTGTCCTTGGGGTGTGGAATTTCTTTAACTGCCTCAGAAAAATCTGCATCTGTCCATGGCATATAGACTAAAAGCGTGGGTTGCTGCTGCACGGCCTGTGGGTCCCCTTCAGGCCCAGGTGGCCCTGCATAAGCTGGATTTGAAAGTTCAATCACAGGGTACTGCTCAGTGACATTATATATATCATAATTTTCAGGTTTTATGTTTCTAACTGTCGGAGAATATGGAATTGTATGGTGAGAAGGTGCGTAGATACTTAACTCTTTGGCACCCCTGTGTGGTTGTTGTCTGCTACCCCAGTCTTTGTCCTTCTTAAGTTTCGGTTTGACGTCATGTTGAGGTAGAGGAGGGGGAGAAGGAGTAGGAGTAGGAGGAGGAGGAGACTCTTTGGTTGGAGACGTGGCAGCCACCACTTGGGCGAGGTCAGAATACAGAGGAGGGGGGGGTCACACGCCCCCATGATACACCATCGTTATATTCCCCTCAAAATGTGGAGGAGACGGGACACAAATTAGTCAAGTTCTTTTTTTTTTTATCATTGTCAGAATGTTGAGTCTTGAACTCTGTCTTTTACCGTCACAAGGTCAGCCTGTCACTTTCTTGCTACTTGTAGCCACTGTTACGCTTCAGTCAGCTCATATTTCTCCTGCTGTCTTCTACTGCCACCTGCTGCTAGCTTTATGTCATTAACCAAAGCCTCACAGTGAGCCACCTTAAGTTTACTGGTAAACTGAAATTTCCTTCTCCATTTTGCCAGAAATTTTGTGCTATTTCTGTCCTTCCTATGCATAAACTTACCATCACCAGACAACACAAATATTTCATTTTCATCCTTCTGCGCTGCGCCACAGCAGCCAGAGCACAAACGACCCCTTTTTCTGTCTCGCTGCACAACTTCCGCATCTGCGGTGTCTGCCTTCCTACTGGAACAATTGCCCATTTTTTCTTTCCCTTCACCAGAACAAGGGGTGAAACAGTAAGCACACACACACAAACAATATCAAGCTCAAATGGATACACACACACGTTATTCAGCAGTTCCAAAGTCACTTATAATAAGCAGATCTGGCAACCTAAGGTTCTCATCTCAATCTACCGCTGCGAAAACAAATTAATTTCTCCCATATTAATCACTTATCAATCTCCTATACACAAATTTACCATTTCCCATGAAACAATAATCACGTTGTCATCCTTTTATGCTTCACAACAACAACAACAACAAAAAAAACAACCACAACTCCTGTTGCACTGCTTGACTTCCACGTTCGCGGGATCTATTTTTTTCCTCTCATTTCCTCACCAAAATAAGCCGTGAAACATTAAAAATACACACGAACAAACATGCGGACGACCGGACAAACAAACTGCAGTTATTTATTTGAGGTATTTATTTTATTTTATTATAATCCGGGCTTATTTTACCGTGTATATATTTTAAAGAATTATTTTTATCTCATTTTATTTGATTTTAGGCCTATTTTGAATGATGCCTTAAGGTAATTTGATATCAATGCTATTTACCTGTATTTTTACTTTAAACCCTTACCATGCCGACGCCAACTTTTGATGTTGATAAGATTCTTACTGTCATGCCTGGCTCTCACGAGCCAGAAAGGAGATGCGAGGGCGACCAGTGAGTTTGCGTAATTTATTAATATTAACACACAAAGTACAAATACAAAGTAAAGAGCCTCGTGGGGCTATAACACGCACAACACTAGGTAACAAAAATAGAAAGGAAAAGAGCCACGTGGGGCTAAAATACGCACAGAACTAAGGACCATGTACAACCCAGAAAGAAAGGCTAGAAAGGCGGCGAGGGAAAACACACGCCGAGTCGCAGCACTTACTTAGGGTGTAGCGCCGAGGTAACGGGGAACTGAAGCTGGACATAGGAGCTCCAGTCGTGGAAACACAGGGCACGTCTTTCCATAGTGAGGTCGCAGCGACGAGTAACTCTCGGCTGCTCGCTTAAGTGGGGAAGATAATTAACAATGGGAGACAGCTGTCCCAGAGCAGCTGAACTAGACAGCTGGGGATCAGCTGGGCACTGTCAAAGTGCGGGCCTGGTAAGACCCGGCACGGACTACCACGGAGGAGGAGCGACACTGGACAACCTGAACGCGGAGAAGGATAGCGTTCAGGTCGTGACACTTACTCTGTATTTTATCAATGTTCACTTCATTGTTATGGAGATCTTACATCAATTTTTTTCGTGCGTTTTACCAGGTCCACTTTGTGCGATCCATAATGTGCATTGTCATTCACGGCCTTGAACCAGGACCACCAAGACTCTGTCTTGTCTGAACTGAACCTTATCTGAACTTTGCAATATCAAATGCTTGGTTTACACTCTTTTACACGTACCACTGGGATTCGAACCCAGTGTCCATATCATTAAATACCATTAAATTTACTGTCATTGATCTGCCTGGGGGTAACCCCGTCACTCACCGGCTCTGGTGTCCCCAGACTGTGCACCTCCACTTCCACAAAACCGGGGCTTTGGTCCCAATAGGGGGAGGACTTTTTTTCTCCTCAGCCGTGCACAGTCCTGGGTTGATGGCATTGGAAACCAAGTTGATGTATATGGGTCCCTGTTCGGTTGCGTCAAATATGTTAGAAAAATTCTTAGGATGACCTTCAGTCAAAAAACCAGGCAGGATCAAAAGTTTCTGTAAATTTAATCACTGGCCAGTGGAGAACAATACATAGAATAGCCCCAGAGTCCATTCCCACATCATTCTGATTCTAACACACATTATTCAGTCTTTAAAGGCTTCTGTTATCAAAGGGGAGCAGTGTAGAAGAGCTTGGAAGAACGAGGCGATGTGATATATAAACCAAAGTTTATTATCAGCTCCTCTAACAAGTCTCATCCTAGTGCAGTAGCAGAAGAAGGAAAAAGAGACCGAACACCTCCGGCTCTCAGAACTTATACTTGCACATAACAAAAGACATGCAAATCCAAAGCTGACATCCCTCCTTATCTTAATCCCCCCATTGTCTTGTACTCCTCCTCATGGCCCTGGGGGGTGAGGGCAGCTCCTCCGGTCTCCACCGCAGTGCCTGGGAAACTCTTTAATCCTCACTGGCGGTTGAGATCTCTTTGTCCTGTTCTGAGGTGTGAAGTCGCCTTACATATGTAATCACCAAACATTCTCACATGCTTCAACATATGTAGGTTATGGAATATATGATTAATATAGACCACAAGCAGAAGGAAATGTCCTCAGTACATCTGGTCAAAACATAGTGTAGAGATGATCTCTCTCCCAGAACTATGGTGCCCACTCACCCTCACTCTCGCAGGAAACTTACAAGGCGAAGCAAAACAGGTGATAATGGATACAGCTGCATCAGGATTTTCTAACCCAGTCACACAGACTCTGAGGCAGACCAAGGCCAATATAATTAAACATGAACAATGTACTTCCGGTTATGGCTGCCACGTAGGACGGACGTGTCTCGCTCTGCTCTGCTCCTGGAGAAAAAAAATCGGCAAATAACTCTCTCATTTGGGACAGAACGTATCCCAGCATTTGGGCGAGGATATGTCGGCGAAGCCTAAGGCTGGAAAACCAGGAAAAGGAAAAAGCGAGCCGCCGAAACAGTCCAAATTAACGGACTTTCAGGTCTGTGACGCAGCAAACAAAACTCCATATATGGCGGAGGAGGCTGGCAACGGTGCGATATCTGCGAGGAATGGCGCAGATGCGCTGATGGCTGCCATGAGTTCAATGAGAGCGGACTTTTCCTCTAGATTTGATGGGATTATGACAGCGTTGGAAGGAATAAGAAAGGAATTGGGTGACTGTGTAGAACGAACGGCGCAGATGGAGCTCCGTCTCGCTAGTGCTGAAGATGACGTCACCCGTCTTCAATTAAAGGTGCGCACTTTGAAAAAAAAAATAAATCTCTGGAAGATAATATTTTGGATTTGGAATCTCGGTCGAGACAGAATAATTTGAGGCTGGTGGGTCTTCCAGAGGAATCAGAAGGTCGGGACGTATGTTCCTTTCTGGAAAAGTGGATTCCGGAGGTGCTGGGCAGCAAGGAGTTGCAATCAGCAGTGGTTCTGGAAAAAGCACATCGTATTGGCCCACGGAGAGATAAGGGACCGCCGAGGACCTTAATTATGAAGTTTCTTAGCAACAGAGACAGGATGAAGATCTTCAACGCTGCACGTGCTAAAGGAGAGATTAAACACCAGGACCAGCAGGTGCGGTTCTACCCAGATTTGGCCACAGGAATCCAGCAATTGAGGAAGCAGTTTGATCCCGTACGTAAGGAGCTGCGCAACCTTGGGATTCGTCATGGTGTAATCTATCCTGCGAGACTGCTGACCACGTATGAGGGTAGAACCCACATCTTCAAGACCCCAGAGGAGGCGCAGGAGTTCATCAAGAAGATCAAAGAAGAAGAAGAGACTGGTGGGAGCTAAGCATGAACAAAATATAAGGTAGAATAATTAAGCATTTGCACAGGCATCTGACTGACTTGAAGTAAATAGTAAGTTTACAAAATATAGATTGTATTATATATTAAAAAAACAAAACAAAAACAAAACAAACAAAAAAACCCCCAAAAAACTATGATGTACAAAGTTGTTAAAAATTTTGGAGTTAAGTTGGAAAACTACAGAGGAGAGTTAATGTTACGTCATTAAAAGCAGTAGAGTTAGGGTGATTGGGAGGATGAAGAAGGAGTGGCTTAGGCTGTTCCCCGTGGGTGTGGAACGGTCGATGGCTATATCGGGAGACAGAATTTTTCTTTTGATTTTGGGGGGTTTGCCACAAGTGTGGGAAGGGGAAATTTGTTTGTGTGTAGTTTGTAGGATGAATGTTCAACCACTCATGTTTTTGCTTCTCTGTATGAGCATGTTTACACTGCAAGGTAATCCCAAACTCTCTATTGATCATGGACCAAAGTGTTAATCTTAATTTAACTTCATGGAATTGCAGAGGTCTACAAAATTTAAAAAAACTTAAACAAGTTATGAATAAAATAAAGGACATGGGTTCAAGAATTGTGTTTTTACAAGAAACTCATCTGATAGAGGAGGATGTTAAAAGAATTAGGAGTAGATGGCAGGGAAGTGTATTCACCTCTTCATTTTCATCCCGAGCCAGGGGAGTTATGACTCTCATACATAAATCAGTTCCTTTTCAAGTGAAAAATGTAATTGGAGACAAATTTGGAAGATATGTAATCATTCAAGGTTCTTTGCTATTAGAAAATATAAATCTTGTGAACTTATATGGTCCCAATATAGATGATCAAAAGTTCTTTGCTAATTTATTTCTCATCTTATCATCACTTACAGGGCAACATATAATAGCAGGGGATTTTAATTGTACATTGAATCCAGGTGTGGATAGATCAACAGGACTGGATTGTACGCACATTGGATGTAGGATGACTATTAATCATTTTATGAAAGAATTGAGATTGTTAGATATATGGAGAGAAATGAAACCACAAGTTAAAGCCTATTCTTGTTATTCCAGTACCTACAAGACATTCTCACGTATTGATTATTTTTTGATTTCCACAGAATTAAGGTCCAAGATTCAAAACTGCTTTTATGATAACATCGTGATCTCTGATCATGCACCCTGTTGTCTAATATATGTAGATAAAAAATTGACAAAGGAATCAGGTAGATGGCAATTTCAGCATAAATGGCTTCAGGATGAGGAATTTGTCAAGTATATAGAAAAACAGATAGACGAGTTCTTTGACATCAATACTACACAAACATCAGCATGTGTAAAGTGGGAGGCTTTCAAAGCTTTTATTAGGGGACATATTATTAGTTATACAGGATCAAAATCTAAGAAGACTCGAGAGGAGAGAGCTAAATTGGGAACATAAATAAAAAGTCTTCAGGAAAAAGTGTATGCAGGAAGTGACCCAAGGTTGGAGAATGAATTACTGATTTTGAGAGCTGAATACGACAAAAAAATCAGCGAATAGAGCTGCCTCGAGTCTTCTAAGATTGAAACAATCTTTTTATGAACAAGGTGAAAAATCAGGAAAATTATTAGCATGGCAGATTAAACAATTGGAAATTAAAACACCAATTACCAGTATTATAAGTAACGGACAGGTAGTTATAGATCCTTTAGAAATTAATAGAGCCTTTAGAGATTACTATGAAAAATTATATGATACCAAAAATGAACCTGATTTAACAAAACTAAATGGGTTTTTGAACGAACTATCTATACCGTGTATTCCAAATGAGAACAGGGAGATATTGGAGTCTAGAGTTAGTCAAGAAGAAGTTGGGCTAGCCATTGATAATATGAAATCAGGAAAAAGTGCAGGACCAGATGGTCTTCCAGTTGACCTTTATAAAAAATTTAAGAATAAATTAATAAAACCTTTTTTGGAAATGGTTTTAGAAGCATTTCAAAATAATAATTTACCATCATACATAAATAATGCCTTAATTATACTGCTGCCAAAACCAGGTAAGCCCTCTAATAAATGTGAAAATATGAGACCAATAAGCCTATTAAACGCTGACCTGAAGATAATCTGTAAAATTTTAGCAAGACGAATACAAGAAATTTTACCAAATATTATTAATCGAGATCAGAATGGCTTTATAAAGGGAAGACAAGGCTTCCATAATGTAAGAAGACTATTTAATATTATTTATTTTAATAAAGAAGCACCAGATACAGCTCTCCTATCATTGGACGCCGAAAAGGCCTTTGATAGAGTTGAATGGCCCTTTCTTTTGAAGTCCTACAAAGGTTTGGACTTGGAAATAATTTCATAAAATGGGTTCAAATAATATACAATAATGCTACAGCAGAAATCCTAACAAATAACAATATTTCAAACCAATAAAAATCAATAGAGGATGTCGACAAGGCTGTCCACTTTCACCTTTACTGTTTACTATGGCAATTGAACCTTTAGCGATAGCGATACGTTTACATTCACAAATATATGGAATTAAGTTGGACCAACAGAACATAAAATCTCCCTGTACGCCGATGATATAATTTTGTTTATGTCGAATCTAAAAAAATCAATTCCAACCTTGTTGAATTTAATAAAGAATTTTGGGGAAATATCAGGATATAAAATAAATAAAACTAAATCTTCAATATTAATGCTAAATGAGACCCAGAGAAATTACCCAGCCCCTGAGGTAAATCAATTCAATGTTGTAAATCAGTTTAAATATTTAGGAATCCAAATTATGCCTAAGCTAGAATCAGTCGCCAGTGTCAACTATGAAGCCTTAATGTCAGATATCAATGAGTTAACTCAGAGATGGATGTCACTACCAATGTCGATGATCGGGAGAATCAATATACTTAAAAGTAATATTTTACCTAAAATACTTTATTTATTTCAATACATTCCCTTATCACCACCTTTAGATCTATTCTCAAGAATAAAAAAAAAGTTAGTGGAATTTATATGGAACAACAGGAGGGCTAGATTACGTTTGTCTTTATTATACTTACCATTTGATCGTGGAGGTCTGAAATGTCCAAATTTTATGTTGTATTATTGGTCGGCACAACTGAGGTCTATGACATATTATTTTTCATCAAATGATCTCCCTCACTGGACTGAAATGGAATCATACAATTTACCTTTACCTCTTCCCATATTCATATACTCAGATTCGGCAAAAAAATTACAAAAACAAGTTAAAAATCCATTTGTAAAGCATATGATCAAAATATGGTGTGAAGCTAAAAACTATTTAAAAGAACCACAGTTATTGTCACAATTTAGTCCAATATGGGGTAATCAATATTTTAAACCAGGGAGAGCGGACGCTGTATTTAAGTATGGAATTTAAAAGGGATACAAAAGATTCAGGATTTATATTTGCCATGTGCAGACAACATAATGTCTTTTGAAGAGCTGAGGATCAAATTTAATCTCAATAGAACACATTTTTTTAAATATCTTCAACTTAGAAACTTTATTCGATCAAATCAAAATAAAGCTCTCACTCGACCTATTTATTCATCCTTGGAAAAAATGATGATGAAAGACAGTAAAAGAAAGGGTATTATTTCAGAGTTTTATAACTCATTGACACTATCTTCAAGTGAAAATTCACTGAAAAGATTAAACTACTGGAAAGAAGATCTGCAAACTGAAATTTCAGAGGAACAATGGGAATTGGCTTGTACAGAAGCTCAAACCAAATCAATAAATGCACGCCTTAAATTGATACATTTCAAATGGTTAATGCGGATGTATGTTACACCGGAGGAGTTAAATAGATATAACAAAAATATACCAGATACATGCACAAAATGCATGGAAAGTAAAGGAACCCTATTTCATTGTTTATGGGAATGTAGATTAATAAGAATGTTTTGGGAAGAGGTGAGGGTAACAATTGAAAAAATAATCTCAAAACAAATCATATTGAATCCTAAACTGTTTTTGTTGGGTCTGTACCCAGAAAAGCATAATTTTAATAAAAGTGAAAGAACATTCATAGACCTCAGTTTGCTTAATGCCAAAAAATGTATTGCACTATTATGGAAAAAGACTCATAGACCAGATGTGACTCAGTGGTTAAGACAGATGTTAACAAACCTTCCATTAGAAAGAATAACATATATACTGAAATCAAAGGAAATTGTGTTTGAGAATATATGGAGACCTTTTATTGATTATGTAAAAAAATTAAACATAACTCTTGAAGAAGAAGGTGAATGATGTGTGTGGACCTTGTAAATTCCAAACTGGTGAACATAATATGTATACTTATGTATTGGATTGTCTAGACTAAACAGAGGAGCATTGTTGAAGACTTGATTTTGTTGTGGTTGTTGGTGTTTTTAGGGCATTTTTTTTTTTTTTTTGTAGTACTTTAGTGTTAGTGTTTGATTGTTTGTATCATGTTTGTTAAAAAAAAAAAAAAAAGGTTCAATAAAGATATTGTGGAAAAAAAACATGAACAATGTATGAAATTCCACAAATATAGAGACAAATATGGAATTATTCTTTCAGGGTCGAAGGAGGAGGGAAGACAGTCCATGACGTGCTGGGACACCAGTCGCTCAAAACACTTTATGGCTACAGACGTGAGTGCTATAGGTCTGTAGTTGGTCAGGCTGTCAATTGTGGACTTTTGGGGGATGGGGATGATGGTGGAGGCCTTGAGGCAGGAGGTGATGGTGGCATGCATCAGGGAGAGGTTGAACAGCTTGATGAGGATCGCTGCCAGCTGGTCAGTACATGCTTTGACCACCGCTCCTGGGATACTGTCTAGACCAGCAGCTCTGCGGGGGTTCACTGCTCTCAGTTACCTCCTCACCTCATGCATCTGTAGAGAGAGGGGGGAGGGGTGTAGATAGCTGTTACAATTACTGCCGTTAGCTTGTTGGGGAGATAGAAGGGCCTACACAGAAAGGACATGGCCTCTAAGTCCGGTGAACAGTGGCTTTGAATTACTCTGCTGTTTAGTGATGTTATGCTAGACACCGCCCACTCGACATTGACTCGAGCAATATAACGGGGAAGTGTCGTGAGCAGAGTGCTGAGCTCTGTTGCCTCATTTCCACCAAAAAAAGAACTAGTGCTCGTTCAGTTCTGGGGCTGGTGCCAGTGCTTAACCAGTTCAACTGTAGTGCCTCATAAGAACCAGTTGGTTTTCCACTGATATGGAGCTAGTTGGGGATTACGTCAGGGCTACGTCATTACATAGTGTGAAGCGTCTTTATGCAACCCTGCAGAATACCACAGAAGAAGAAGTAAAAAGAGAAGAAGAAGCAGCGCTCACTTGTCAACATGGAGGAGTTTGTTGTCTCTTTGGCAGCGCTGCTTTTATTATTCCAAACCTGTATTACCATCCAAAAACAGTTTTATTCTTAATTGCAGAGAACGGCGGCTATGTTTAAGGAGACAGTAATTATCAATATTTCAGTTATCAGCTGTTGTTAGCTCAAGTTTGTAGCTCAACCAGCTAGCATTGACTATGTAGAGGCTGGGTTAATCATCTCAGACTGGATGCAGAGGGTAAACAGAGAAGGGCAATGGCTATGGAGATTATGGTGGGGTAGCAGGAAGAAGGAGTTGGGGAGAGAAAGGATGAATGTATTGTGATGTGAGATGTCATGCAGATGTGAGATGAGCGGTTGGTATAAAAGGAGAACCCCTGGTGTATTGAGACATGCTTTTTCTGTGTATGACTGATGTGAGAGTGATTAAAATTGTCTGCTACATGAATCAGTCTCATTATTTACACTCTCCACACTGGTGACCCCTTGACGAATTATGGAACACGAGGCAAGAACCCCGGAGTTGGCCCGGACGGGAAGCCCCAGCGACGCGGCAAGCATCCCAGAGACGGCCCGGACAGGAACCCCTAGCAATGCGTGCGCTGTTTCAGTCAAACTACCGGACTTTTGGCTGCACGACCCGCGGTCTTGGTTCCACCACACCGAGCCTCAGTTTGCCCTCCAATGTGGTCGCAGCACTGGACGCTCGCACGTCTCAGCAAGTAGCGAGCCTGCTCCAACAGCCTCCAGCCCACAACAAATACGGGGCTCTCAAGGCTGCGCTGACCCGGCGCTACACACTCTCGGACTGTGAGAGAGCAGAGAGGCTCCTGAGGCGCTCCGAGTTAGGAGCTGGTTCGGCGGTCGAACTGATGGAGAAGATGTTGGCGTTAGTGGGCACGGACAACGAGCATTTTCTGTTTGCCCACCTTTTCCTGCGGAACCTCCCAACAGAGGCGAGAGCGGTTCTTGCTGATTCGCCGTTGCTGGCCGCACGTGACTACCGTGCGCTAGCCCAGGAGGCAGATCGGATCATCCTCACCACCAGAGCCCTCACAGTGAACGCGGTGGCGTCGGAACCCAGCGAGATGACCAGCAGAGGCGAGGAGCCGCCGACGGTAGCGGCAGCGGAGGCCAGGAAGCACCAGAGAGACACGCTCTGCTTCTACCACCGCCGCTTTGGAGAGAACGCACGCAGATGTGCGCCACTGTGCCAATTCAAGCGCTCAGGAAACACCAAGGCCGGCAGTCGGTAGCAGCTGCGACCGCCGGTGAAGAGAACAAGCTGCTCTACTTGACAGACTCGCGCTTGGGGAGACAGTTCCTCGTAGACACCGGAGCCCAGAAGAGCATCATCCTGCCGTCCTACGCCGACCAGCCAGCAGGAGCTAGCGGCCCCGGGCTGGTAGCAGTAAACGGCTGGGACATTAAGACTTTTGGTGAGAGAACACCGACTTTATCCCTACACGACCGTATGTACGAGTGGACTTTTGTCATAGCGGCACTGAGTTTCCCAATCCTGGGAGCTGATTTTCTGTGTGCACATGGGTTACTAGTCGATGTTGCTAACAGACGCCTGGTTAATGCAATGTCTTTTGATTCTCTCCCCTGTACAGCTCGAGGGGCCAGGCCAGTAACACAAGCCAATGTCACAGCTCCAGGCGGTAAGTTCCACACACTGCTCACTCAGTTCCCAGCACTCACAGTCCCGACGTTTTCGGCGGCCATCGCTAAACACAGGGTGGAACACTTTATCACCACCACTGGGCCGCCCGTTTTCGCACGACCTCGGCGCTTAGACGCAGCTAAACTGGCCATAGCGCACAAGGAGTTTGCCAACCTGGAAAGGTTGGGCATCATCAGGCGCTCAAACAGCCCATGGGCATCCCCGCTACACATGGTCCCTAAGGCTGAGGGATCGTGGCGACCGTGCGGAGATTTCCGCAGATTGAATAACGCCACAGTGCACGACCGCTACCCGATTCCCCGTATTCAGGATTTTTCCGTTCACCTCGCCGGAGCACACATTTTTTCTAAAATAGACCTGGTCCGCAGTTACCACCAGGTCCCTGTGCACGCGGAGGATGTACACAAAACAGCGGTAATAACTCCATTTGGCTTGTTTGAGTTTTTACGCATGCCCTTCAGATTAAAAGGCGCGGCACAGACATTCCAACGCATGATGGATGCGGTGTTGCAGGATCTCCCGTTTGTGTTCATCTACCTGGATGATATCCTGGTGGCCAGTGTGTCCGAGGACGAACACATAACCCACCTCAGGATGGTTTTCCGGAGGTTGGAAGAGCACGGGTTAATAATCAACCCGGCAAAATGCCAGTTCGGCATGACGGGGGTTGATTTTTTGGGACACCGCGTCTCACCGGAGGGAGCAATACCCTTACCCGACAAAGTGCGTGCCGTGGTGAATTTTCCGCGGCCTCAGACGGTTAGGGCTCTGCAAGAATTTTTGGGGATGGTTAACTTTTATAACCGGTTCCTCCCCCGCGCAGCTCAACTCATGCAGCCATTGTACGCCGCGCTCAAGAGACGGAAACCCGCGGACAGAGTCGAATGGACTCCGGAGCGGGAGCAGGCATTCTCTGAGGTTAAAACAGCTTTAGCAAACGCTGCACTGTTGGCTCACCCAGACCCGGCGGCCCGGATAGCGCTCACTACTGACGCCTCAGACGTGGCCATAGGGCCGTCGTGGAGCAACGTGTCGCCGGTTCTTGGCAGCCGCTCACTTTTTTCAGCAGGGCTTTGCGCGACAGTGATCATAAATACAGCGCATTCGACAGGGAGTTGCTGGCTCTCCACCTGGCCATACGCCACTTCCAGTTCTGGCTGGAAGGGCGCAGCTTCACTGTGTTCATGGACCACAAGCCGCTAACGTTCGTGATGGCCAAGGTTTCAGAACCGTGGTCGGGCTGGAAGCAGAGACAGCTGGCCGTGATCTTGGAGTTTACGACCGATATTCAACATGTGTCGGGTAAACTGAATGTGGTGGCGGACTGCCTCTCGCATGCAGTAGTGGCCCCAGTCTGCGTGGGGATAGATTATACAGCCATGGCTGCAGAGCAGATTAGTGATGCGGACGTTCGCGCTCCAGTCTGGACCAACAGGGTTAAGGCTGGAGAGCAGAGTACTGCAAGATGGCAAGCTCCCTCTAATCTGCGACGTCTCCACGGGACGCCCGCGCCCGGTGGTCCCAGTCGCTTGGCGCCGCTGTGTGTTTGAGTCAGCTCACGCTCTGGCGCACCCAGGAATGCACACGTCAGTCAAAACGGTGGGAGCGAAGTTCGTGTGGCCAGGCCTGTGCAAACAAGTGAAAGAGTGGGCTACAGCCTGCGTAGCGTGCCAACGAGCCAAAGTACACAGACACACGAAGGCTCCTTTGGAGCTGTTTCGCATACCGGCGAAGAGGTTTGACCATCACGATGGCCCGCAGCCTGGGTGTTGCCATTCATCGCACAACCGCGTACAACCCACAGGACAATGGGTTATGTGAGTGTTTTCATAAGTCACTGAAAGCAGCGCTCAGGGCTTCGTTGACGGATGCAAATTGGGTAGACCAGTTGCTGTAGGTTTTATTGGGGTTGTGTTCCGCACCAAAAGAGGATTTGAAGGCTTCCCCAGCAGAGCTCGTTTTTTCTCAGTCACTGCGGCTGCCCGGGGAATTTTTGCCAGATAATCCCACGCCGGACAGCTGCCCGTCTCAGCGTTTGCAGCATAGTGCAGACACAGGCACGCTGCCCGGCCCGGCCCACCACTGTTTTCCACGCGCTTTTGTGCCAAAAACTTTGAAGAACGCAGCGTTCGTGTTTGTCAGGCACGATGCCCACCGCCCTCCATTGCGCCCGCCCTACGATGGCCCGTTCAGAGTGCTGGAAACAGGGGACAAGCATTTTTTGTTCAACTTGGGGGGTTGTCTGGAGAAAATATGCATAGACAGACTTAAGCCCGCCTTTGTGGTGGCGGATGAGCAAGTGATGCTGGCTCAGGCCCCTTGGTGTGGAAGACCCCCACTGAGAACTCCCCAGGTAAACAATTCATCAGAGCAGCCACATGGGCAAATCGACGGTTCCCCCCCTCGCCACGGCCCACCCGCAGACAGACACACCCCCAGGAGCCCCCCACCAACACAGCAGCGCCGCGGAGGCGGTAAACCCCCGTTACAGCAGATATGGGAGGAGACTGAAGCCAAAAGGATGTGAGGACTGAAACTCGGTCTGAGATTCGGGGGGGGGGGGGTGTAGAGGCTGGGTTAATCATCTCAGACTGGATGCAGAGGGTAAACAGAGAAGGACAATGGGTATGGAGATTATGGTGGGGTAGCAGGAAGAAGGAGTGGGGGGGAGAAGGGATGAATGTATTGTGATGTGAGATGTCATGCAGATGGGAGGTGGGCGGTTGGTATAAAAGGAGAGACCCTGGTGTATTGAGACATGCTTTTCTGTGTATGACTGATGAGAGAGTGAATAAAGTCGTCTGCTGCATGAATCAGTCTCGTTATTTACACTCTACACAACTACACCTTTAAACGTAATATTCACTTCTGTAATAGGTGGTGTTATGGTGCATTATGACATGGAGGTCACCTGTTACGTCATGACAAAAAGTGATCAGCTGCCAAAAAAATGATCACCAGGTGCCATATTGTTCTGGGGTTAAATTGTATTAAATATATATTTCAACAGATAAACAGTACTCAGTTAGGTATAATAAGATATATTTAACACTTATGATGCATTTTGAATCTGAAACAAACTTGATCTAGGATTAAAAGCAATTAAAATAGTGCAGCCACAAGGTTACATGGAAGAACGCATAGATTTACTGCATATATATGTGACAGAGATCATCCTGCGCAGTTCGCCCCACACGGGACACGAACCCGCGACCTCTCAGTCAACTACACAGTTCGAGCATGGGAGACACAGCACGATCGCGCTGAGCTAAAGGTCCGACCGGTAGCTCAGCGCTACCATCCGGGGCTCACAGCACCACTTTTAACTAACTGAGGTCATCAGCGCAGTTCGCCCTACACAGGACACGAACCCGCGACCTCACAGTTAACTGGTCAGAGACACACACAGCACGATCGTGCTGAGCTAAAGGTCCGACCGATAGCTCAGCGCTACCGATACTGTATGAGGCTTTGGGAGGGAGGTTTTTACTAACGTTCTACGCCGAACAGTACTAGTTGGCATCCGTTACATATATACATGCAGATACTGTATCAATATATATTCTATGTAGCTCCAAAACAACGATGCTTTTGCACATAAATATTGCAATCAGTTGCAATCTGATAACTTCTGTACGTTGTTTTCCAAACTGCAACACTTTGACCAACACTATAATTTTTCAGATGTGATAAAACCTCAGAACATTGAGACACATGGTAGGTGGACTGAGACCAGCCAGTCCACCTCTAACACGCGGCGCTCCTGGCTCCTGCAGGCGGTGATCACTTTTTGGCACGACACCGGATTTCACCACCCAGCTGACCCCACGCAGAAGTGGCTGATGAAACCCTTTTAAGACACAGGCAGACTCACCCCTGAACAACGTAACTGCAGTTACCAGATGAGCCGTGCACGTTCAGCTGTGGAAATGGCTTTCAGCAGCTTGAAAGGATGATGGAGGTCCTCCTGACAAGCAACGACTGCAGACTGGAGCGAAGCAAGAAAACGGTGCTCAGCTGCTGCATATTGATAATATTTGTGAGGAACACGGTGACAAGTTTGGACTCCCAGACACACCTGATCACAGTCAGCCTCCAGTTCAACACACTACTGACCAGGCCAGAGCAGAAGGACATCAGGGCAGCTTTAATGGAGGATTTTAACAGTGGGGGGCAGTAACCTGTTTAATGCCTGCCGTGTCATTTACAAAATATAATGTGAAGTAGTTCAAAATAATTAATGAATAAAACATTCAGCTGACAATCAGTCCTCAGTGGACTCTGTTTTGAAGTATTTATGTATTTTATAGGCACATTTACAGAGCTGTTAAAGGTTTACCCTTCTCTACTTGTATGTCATCTATTCTGATTAAAGTACTGATTGTAGGGAGCTTGAAATGAAGAAGCGATGTGATTTTATAAATCAAGTTTTATTATCAGCTTCCAGTCCCTAACATGTCTCATCTCGGTGCAGAAGCAGAATCAAGAGGCTGAGCGCAGTCAGACCTTCATACTTATACCCACACTCAACAAAAGACATGCATATCAAAGCTGACATCCCCCATCAGCGTAATCCCTCTCCATTGTCCTCTCTCTCCTCCACCTGACCCTGGGTGGTCAGGAAGTTCGATCAGGTCTCCACCGCTGTGACTCCTTCTGCTCCTTGATCTTCGCCGGTGGTCGAGACCTCTTGTCCTGCTCTGAGACGTGAGGTCATTCCACATATGCAATCTCTAAACATTCCACTTATGTCTACACATATGTAGGTATGGATATGTGAATAATATAAGCCACAGCCCCCGCCAAACGTCTAAGAAAAGGACAATCAAATTAAGTTTACAGCTTAGGATAACATCCATGACATATTATACCGTTATACATCTCAACAGGAAAAAGGAAAAATATCTTCAGCAGTCATGTTAACCTTCAAGTTATGCAGCATGATCCTGTAAAAAATTCAGTGGTAACAACAACAGTGTAGTAATATCACAAGTCAGCCTTAAAACTGCAACGGCACAATCCGACAACATAGTTAACAACTCTTTGTCAATTTTACATCAGTCTATGTGTCGTCTGGGTTTTAATCTTCTCCCGAATCTGCTGTAGGCCCGCTTTGGCGTCCTGGCAGGTCCGTCCTGTAAGGAATCTGCAGCTTGGGGAGGAGAGTGGTTATTTGTTCCCTGCAGGGGGGCTGAGTCTTTTCTCTTGGGGGGTCTACCCCGCCGAGGTGCTCTCGCCACCCATGCAGGCTCGTCGCTCAACAAGAAAGCAGGTTTAAGTCTGTCAATACTGACTGTTTCTTTTCTGTCCCCTAAATCAAGCACAAAATGCTTATCACCAGGTTCCAGCACTCTGTATGGTCCATCGTATGGTGGGCAGAGGGTTGATTTTAAAACTTTGTGTCTAACAAAAACGAACTCAGCGTTTTTCAAAGCTTGGGGGACAAAAACCCGTGGAAAAGAGTGATGTACGGGTCCGGGGATTGTGTCCAGTCCGGTGCTGCTTAGGGGCCTCAGGGCTGGTAGGTGTCCGGGCTCTGGATGTTCTGGTAAGAACTCACCTGGGAGCCTGAGAGGTTGTGCAAAAACTAATTCTGCCGGGGAGGCGTCTAGATCCTCCTTAGGCGCAGAACGCAACCCTAATAAAACCCAGGGAAGTCTATTCACCCAATCTGTATCCGTTAGTGAGGCCCTGAGGGCGGCCTTTAAAGACCTATGAAAACGCTTGCATAACCCATTAGCCTGAGGGTGATACGTGGTGGTGCGATGAATTGTCGCCCCTAAGCTGCTGGCCATGGCTGACCACAGCTCTGAGACAAATTGAGGCCCCCTATCAGACGTGATGTCCGATGGGACGCCAAAACGCGCCACCCAGTTTGATAAAAAACGCGAGCGACTTCCGCAGCTGTGGTTGACGCCAGCGGGACCGCCTCCGGCCAGCGCGTGGTACGGTCTACCATTGTTAACAGGTGTGTGAACCCTTGCGACGACGGTAGTGGGCCCACGAGGTCGACGTGTACGTGATCAAACCTCCTGGCTGGAATTCGGAAAGGTTCTAGAGGGGCTTTTGTGTGTTTGTGTATTTTGGCGCGTTGGCAAGACATGCAAGTCTTTGCCCATTCCTTTACATTTTTACGCAGGCCCGGCCAAACAAACTTCTCCGCGACCATTTTAACCGAGGCGCGCACCCCTGGGTGCGCGAGGGAGTGAACCGAGTCAAAAATGCAGCGGCGCCACGCGGCTGGAACTACCGGGCGAGGCCGGCCGGTTGACACGTCGCAAATTAGGGGGGGAACACCGTCACGCAAACCCCTTTCCTCCAGTCTTAACCCTGTTGGTCCAGACTGGAGTGCGCGCACTTCCGCGTCACTGCTTTGTTCCGCTGCCATGGCTGCGTAATCTATCCCTACGTGGATGGGGGCCGCGTACGGGTCCGCGTTGGCCATGAGTTCTGCGGCTGCGGTAGTATAATCTGCTTCCTCGCGCTCTGACGATGTCACAGCGCGGGAGAGGCAGTCTGCTACCACGTTAAGCTTGCCTGCCACATGTCGAATATCTGTGGTGAACTCTGAAATTGCAGCTAGCTGTCTTTGTTGCCTGCCTGACCATGGTTCTGAAATTTTAGCCATCGCAAAAGTGGGTGGTTTGTGGTCTACAAAAGCCGTGAAACGCCGCCCTTCCAGCCAGAACTGGAAGTGGCGGATGGCTAAATGAAGCGCTAGCAGCTCCCTGTCAAAAGTGCTGTATTTGCGCTCGGTTTGGTTTAAGGATTTGCTAAAAAATGCTAACGGTTGCCAGGTTCCGCCAACATGTTGTTCCATGACTGCCCCTATGGCCAGGTCTGAAGCGTCTGTGGTTAACGCTATGCGGGCCGAGGGATCTGGGTGAACCAACAATGTGGCATTCGCTAGTGCACTTTTTACTTCCGCAAAGGCGCGTTCCCGCTCCGGGGTCCATTCGACCGCGTTGGAGGGCTTTTGTTTTCTGAGCGCGGCATACAGGGGCTGCATGAGTTGAGCTGCGCGGGGGAGGAAACGGTTGTAAAAATTCACCATTCCTAAAAATTCTTGTAGCGATCTGACCGTTTGTGGCCGTGGGAAATTTGCTATTGCGCGCACTTTGTCCGGCAATGGAACTGCCCCCTCTGGTGAAACTCTGTGTCCCAAAAAATCAATTTGTGACATGCCGAATCGGCATTTGGCTGGGTTGATTATTAACCCGTGCTCTTCTAGTCTCTGAAAAACCGTAGTGAGGTGTTGTTCGTGTTCTTCCTCTGACGAGCTGGCTACCAGAATATCGTCGAGGTAGACGAACACGAAGGGGAGGTCGCGTAATACCGTGTCCATCATACGCTGAAAAGTTTGAGCAGCGCCTTTGAGGCCAAACAGCATTCGCAAAAATTCAAAAAGACCAAAAGGGGTTATTACAGCTGTTTTAGGAATGTCTTCCGGTCGAACCGGAACTTGGTGGTAGCCGCGGACCAGGTCTATTTTAGAGAAAATGTGCGCACCCGCCAGATGTAGTGAAAAATCCTGGATGTGAGGGATTGGGTAACGGTCATGCGCTGTCGCATTGTTTAATCTGCGGTAATCACCGCAAGGTCTCCAAGAACCGTCGGTTTTCGGGACCATATGTAGTGGTGATGCCCAAGGGCTTTTCGAGCGCTGAATAATGCCCAATTTTTCCAGGCTGGCAAACTCGTCGCCTGCTATGGCGAGCTTGGTCACGTCTAAGCGCCGAGCTTTGGCAAAAACAGGTGGGCCTGATGTGGGGATGAAGTGTTCAACCCCGTGTTTCGCTACTGTTGCTGAAAACTTGGGAACTGTGAGTGCTGGAAATTGGGTGAGGAGTTGGTCAAACTTACCTCCTGCTGTGGTGACGCTGGCCTGCACGGGTGGTGGAGAAACTTGAGCTGAGCAGGGGATAGAAGAAAATGACAGTGCATTAACCAAGCGTCTATTTGCAAGATCGACTAACAACCCATGTGCACACAAGAAATCAGCGCCCAACAAGTTAAAACTCACTGCCGCTATAATAAATGTCCACCTATATCTGTGGCCGTGAATGGACAGAGGTAGGTTTCTTTCACCGAAAGTGTCGATGATCGAGCTGTTAGCTGCCATCGCTCCGTTTCCACGGGGTCCCATTGCCCGGTCTGCGTTGGACGGGGTGATGAAGCTCACCTGAGCTCCAGTGTCGATGAGGAACTGTTTCCCGGAGCGTCCGTCGGTCACGTAGAGCAGCTTGTTTGTCTCGCCAAGAGCTGTAGCTGTTAACGGTTCCCGGCTTTGGCGTTTTCCCGAGCTCTTGAAATTGCAGGGGGGCACACATTTGTACGCCCTCTCAGCAAAACATTGATGATAATAGCAGAGGTCGTTCCGCTTGCTGCACCTTGGTCGCGTCGCTGCCATGGTGGGCGGGCTCTGCTCTGTCGTCTGTGGTTCTCTGCTGCTCTGGGCTTCAGCGCCGAGATCTGCAGATGCTGCTGTGGCCATCTGCTCGCCGCAGGAGTTGATGAGCCGCTGCGCTTCTCGGGCCAGCGCGCGGAAGTCCTGCTAGGTGCTGCACCGCATGTTGGCCAGGGTCCCTCTCATGTGCGACGGCAGAGTGCTAAGGAGGATACGTTGAAAGAGGAAGCTGTCATTGTCTGCCTCCCTCAGCTGCAGCATGTCCTCCATGAGGGCCATCGGTCTGCGTCCTCCGTGGCCGTAAATCGCCAGAATCCTCCCTGCTCTTTCCTCGGCCAAGGGGACGAAGCTCTCGATGAGGGTCGCCTTCAGTTCTTTGTATTTGTCGTGGGCGGGTGGTTGTTGTATCACGCTCCGCGCGCATCTTGATGTGGCGGCATCGAGTCTGGCGATGATGTGGTAAAATTTTGTTTCATTCGCCGTTATCCCCGCCAGTGCAAACTGAGCCTCAGCTTGCTGGAACCACGAGCTCGGGTCGTTTTGCCAGAACTCTGGGAGTTTGACGGTGACGGCGCTTGCCTGGGCCGTCTCTGATGCGTCTGCAGGGCGAGAACGCCTTTCTTCCGTTCTCACGGCGGAGCTGGGGACGGTGCTCGGTTGAGCCCTCTCTGACGATTCTGCTGTGGGGGAACGTCTTCCATCCGTTCCCCTGTCTGCGTTGGCGACGGCGCTTGCCTGGGTCGTCTCTGATGAGCTTGTAGCGGGAGAATGTCTTTGGTCCATCCTCACGTCTGGTCACCAATGTAGGGAGCTTGAAATGAAGAAGCGATGTGATTTTATAAATCAAGTTTTATCATCAGCTTCCAGTCCCTAACATGTCTCATCTCGGTGCAGAAGCACATATTCCACATATGCAATCTTTAAACATTCCACTTATGTCTACACATATGTAGGTATGGATATGTGAATAATATAAGCCACACTGATTCCAGTTTTTATTCATGTAGGGGGAACAAGAGACAGACTGTAAAGTGCAAAAGTTCAAAGTTCTTTCCCCAGAAATGATCTTGTCCAGAGCTGACAGAATGTCATGTGGGACGTTGTCAAAAGAATATAAACTCATTATCATTTTTGAAGCTGGCAACTTGGAACATTTTCCACAGAAAAAGTTCATAGATTTAAAGTTTGTTGTTGCTTGTTCTTTAGAAAATGTGAAAAAGTTGTCAAAAATATGAGTAAGTCCACAAATACCTGATATATTGTCCAATACCTGAAAAAATGAACTGAAGTGCAGTAACTCAGTACTTGTACTTTCACTTCCCACCACTACAATGTAATAGTGATTTGCATGGTTTGTCCTAAATAGCTTTACATTTCATGCATGTTTGGTGTGAGGATAACAGTTAATGTAGAAGCAGAAAAACACTGAAGGAAAGAAATATTTTATTTACAAAATGTGCAAAACTTCAGACAGCTACATATGAAATATTATGTACACCCAGCCAAAAATATCAATGCTGTGATAGTTACTTTGTCTGCAGTCCCTCAAGCATAGACACAACGTGTCCCATCAGTCCAACAAGGGTGTTGGTGCTGTCCTCCATCTTCTGGATGCTTTGCAGCAAAGCGGAGGTCAGCTGCTCCTCCCTCCTGCTCTGCTCCTCTGACCTCTCCAGGGAGTCTAGAAGGAGGTCCATGTCTGTGTCCCACTTCTGTTTCCCTGTGTTAAAGTACAAAAATAAGCAACATAAAATAACCACACACTGAAAAATGCAGGAATCGTCAATCCAAGATTGAATGTGTCTGTTCAACATCCATTTACTGTTAGTGGCGTCACAACATTCAGTTCAAGTGTATAACTGGTTTAATTCACTCCCTCCTTTGTGTGACTCAGTCATGATGTGAACATATACAGTATGACCTAATCTGGTCTGATGAGAAGAGGAAGAGCAGGAGGAGGACAAGCTTGGAGCTGGTGAAGGTGAGCTGGACACCACAGGTCTGGCTGGTTCTCCCTCATCATCCAGCTGTGATAAATCTGTAAATACAAAAAAGTGTTTTAGTTTGTGCAGTGAACAACTTAAGGCTTCCATTAAATGTGCAGACACAGAAGGCAATTTTATTCAATATCAATATTAGCAAAGCTTACATCAGGTTCAGGTTCAGGTTCAGGTTGTGGCGGGTTTGGAAAAACCCCCACAACAGACTAAGGACAGACAGCTCGCTACTTCTGGTTTTTTCCGCTGCACTACTGAGATGTAATGTGCCATTCATGTATTGTGATGTTAATGTTTCATTCATGCATTGTGTTCATGCGTCCTGTCCTTACTGTGACCTAGAGACTGAGATCAATATGTAGATGTGCCTTGTAACCTCTTTGTCCGGCAGCTGGAGCAGAGGCCAGCAATCTGCCTATTGTTATGTATGTCTCTCATGTGCTAATGCCCATACCAACTGCTGTGAATGCTCTTTGATGTATTGTCTGTTGTTGGGTATATATGCTGCACGATTCTGTAACTCATCCTCTCACTCTGCAACTGCCGTTGACACACACACTCTGTGTCTCTTTGCTGGAGAGCCTCCGAGCCGCCCAACAGGGCGAGCTTTGTGACGGCGGTATGATTTAATAAACCTGCTTAAAACCTTCACCAACGCTGCCTTATTTCATGCCGCCGCACAGGTTCCTTTATTTGTACCCGTAGGTAGATTTGTTTTGCAGTCAGGTGACATCCATATTTACAAGCCACAATTACATTCAACATAGACACAAACACAGGCACACATGAAGCTGACTATGAACATGATAAAAATACTCAAGGCTCCATCAATCAGGACATAAGACAAAGAGATAAGAGAAAAACCAGAGATAAGAGAGAAGGGCCATATTAAAAAGTTAGACTAGTCAAAGAGGTTAAAAACTCAAAAGTCTAAAACCCAATAAAATATTTAGAACCCAAATAAAATCCTACAAAAATAAGTAAATATAAAATGGAGTTAATAAATAGGTACCTAAATTATGTGCAATATATTGTTACAGCTTGTTCAACTCTTTGACAGCAGCAGGAACAAAGCTGTTTTTGTAGCGCTGGGTTCTACTTTTTGTGACAGCAAACCTCCGTCTGGAGGGAAGAAGCTGAAAGTTGCAGTGCAAAGGGTGGGAGTCATCATTTAAAATGGAGGTAGCCATCCTCTGTACTTGTCTGGTGTACAGGGATGTCAGGCTCAGCTGTGACTCACCAAGCAAACGACTGGACCATCTAACTACCTGATCCAAGGATTTCCTCTGTTTCAGTTTTATCTGACCAAACCATGACACTAAAGAAAAGGATAAAACAGATTCAATAAAAGCCCGATAAAACATTGTCATTATGGTTTGGTCAAAGTGGAAGCGTGCAAGTTTCCTCAAACAATGCAAATGTTGCTGACCCTTTTTGCACACCCTTTCACAGTTCTCTTCAAACTTTAAATTACTATCAATAATCGTTCCAAGATATTTGTAGGATTGTACACATTCGGTGGTCTGGCCTTTTAGTACGGTGACTTTGTGGCTGGGAGTTTTCCTCCTAAAGTCAATAATCATATCTTTAGTTTTTGTCGTATTCAGCTGCAGGTAGGAATCCTCACACCAGTGAACAAAATCATCAACTACTGGGCCGTGGCCACTCTCACCATCCTGGAGGAGACTGACAATAACTGAGTCATCAGCATACTTTATAATTTATTTATTTATTTTTTTGATTTTGTATACTTTATTGATCCACAGAGGGGAAATTGAGGGCATCCACCTGGATGGATGAAGTAGCCACGGTACGGCACTATCCTTTAACCATTCACACACACATTCACACCTAGGGCCACTTTGGAGTCTCCAGTTAACCTAACCTGCATGTTTTTGGCCTGTGGGAGGAAACCGGAGAAATCCTGGAGTAAACCCACGCAGATATGGGGAGAACATGCAAACTCCACACAGATCACTGTTGGTCAGGGGCTGGGATCGAACCAGGGATCCCTTGGCCAAGGGTGAGTTGCTGTGCTGGTGCAGTGCTAACCACTGCACCACTGCACCGCCCCAGTGTGTCTGTTGTCATGTCTGCTCTGACACATGTTTGTGTACAGGATGAAGAGTAGTGGTGACAACACACACCCCTGAGGAGAGCCAGTAGAAGAACACTTTAGGTCAGACAATGTACCATTGACCCTTACTCTCTGTGTCCTGTTGGTTAAAAAATCCAGAATCCAACCCACCAGATTATTGCTCAAATCAAACTGTTGCAGGAGCCTTTCAACTAAAATATGAGGTTGGATTGTATTAAAGGCGGAAGAAAAGTCCACAAATAAAAGTCTGGCGTGTGTCCTATTAAAATCCAGATGTTTGAAAAGGATGTTAAACAGAGTGACAGTGGCGTCCTCCACTCCTCTGTGAGGCCTATAGGCAAACTGCAGAGGATCCAATGCATGTTCAGTGAACATGCATTGGATCTTGGATGCTTGGATGCTTTAGGACCTCACATCTGACCAGTTTTTCAACAATTTTCATTAAAATTGAAGTCAAAGCAACTGGTCTAAAGTTGTTTACTGTTTTAGGACAGCTGGATTTTGGAACGGGAACAATCACGGCTTCTTTCCAGATCTGAGGCACATGTTGTGTCTGTAAAGACTTATTGAAAATGTAGTGAAACACATTTTCATTACATGTCTGATTATGGAATAGAAGAACAGGAATAGAACAGGCTTCAGTGTCATTGAGCAGGTGTACAGTGCAGTAAAAGTGCAGGAGCTCCACCAGGCTACTGCACAATAAAGTAAGAGAAGGATTAGAGAAAACACAGTTACACAACACACAATTAAACACATGAGTGAAATAAAAAAATGGCCCAAGATTCTGGAAGTATTACCAAAATAGTAAAAATGAGGACGTTACTAGTGTCTTTGGGAGAAAACTCTCCCATATACACAATGCAAGGCAGCCATTCATTCACAGCACTGATACTGAACAAACAGCGTGTTTTACGCTGGACAGCTAACAAAGTATTCTGTAAGACGCTAAGATTTTTGTTCTAGTTTCTCAGACGCACATTTGTTTCTGGCGAGGAGAAACGTTGGTGGTCAAAGCACTGTTAGCTTGTTAGCATAGCTAACTGAAAATAGTATCGGCACAAGAGTGAGTAAAAAATATTTGCACTTTGGCCGTTACTTATCAATACAGGTGGGTATATATTTGCCCGCAGGGACGGCCTGTTCATGTCTTTATGGCGAGGAGAAAGGTTTGAGTTACATGTGAGAAACGACGGCGCAGGAGGCGAGTCTTGGTGCAGCTGCCGCTCGCAGCTTTATTACGCAACAGCGGCTCATACACAGAGAGGGCCGCGCCCGCCTGGCATCACCCAGTGGGGGGCCACGGCTTCACATACACACATCCCCCCCCTCTTTAGAAAAATGCAAAGCCACACACACCACTGAACCTCCCAAATTTGGAGCCCGAATCACGCACTGAGAACACGGGGAATAATATATCGTACTGAAAGCAGCTGTCACCTTCACACACAGAGCAACTAAAACGGGCCACGTCTCTTTAAAATGCATCAAATAATCCCATATTATCCACATTCTCACCCACATGCACACCAGCAATCAATATAAACTAAACACATATTCACATACAGTATATAGAAGGATTACTGAAGGAACCCCAGCGTCTCTGGGCAGCCACCATCTTCCACACTGCCCCGGAGGACCCGGGCAGCCCCACAGCATCTGTGCCCTTAGCCGCTGTCTGCCCCCTCCCTGGTGAAAATGTCTTTACCCACCATCTGGTGCTTCTTCCCTCTGGGCCTGCCGTGTCGCTGTTCGGTGCGCTGCCTCTCCGTGCCTGACGAGCCGCTCCCGACTGCCTTGTGCACCGCCGTCATGACGCCATACCCTCCGGCCCCCAGTGGCTGGACTTGGGAAGAAACGAAGCCCGTTCAGTGGCGTCATCTGCTGCCTCGGGTGCCTCACCGTACCGCCCAGCGCCCTCATCCAAGGAGCACGGAGCTCCGGCACTGAGGCACTGCCCGACCTCCATGGCACACGGCTGTTGCTGCTCACCTCTGGGGCTCACGACGTCACCCTTGCTGGTCTCATCCTCCGAGCCTGGCTCCTCGCCACTGCCTCCAGCACTCACGGTCCCGGTGCTCCACCGCGCCGTCACCGCGTCCTGCTGGGCATTCAGCGTCATTCCCGTTGGCGCCACTGTCCAACCCGGGCACCCTGACACTATTCTTGGCACCCTCGCTGCAGATGTCCCGCTGCGTCGCTTCTGCTTCATGCAGCTGCTGACCTTCCCCAGAGCCCGTGGCCCGCACGGTCCCGCTCTCCCGCTGTTTATCTTCCAACAGCAGGGCTGACTCCTGCTGCAGCTCTGCGATGCCCGACCCGTCAGCGCTGTGGTCCCACACCAGACTGGGCTCCACAGCTGGCTCGTTCTCCTCAGCCACTGGAATCTTTCCCACGCTTTGTCCCGGCCCCTCTTCCTGGCAGCTCTCTCCCTGACAGTGCGGCACGAGCGCTGCGGTGTCGGTGTTTTCTACAAAAGCCTCGCCGGTCTTAGTCTCACTCAGCTCGGTCTCTTTCTCCACCTGCTCTGGTTCTGGCTGCTCAGTGGGTGGAGGCCATACTGGTCCCTGCTCTTCCTCCATCCCGTCATCGCTCTCTGGGTCCCCTTTGCTCTCAGTGTCACTGTCAGCATCACATCCACTCTCACTGTCCACAGAGCCCGTGTGAACTGGTTCTGGGCCGTTGACCGTCTGTCCATCGATTTCAAGAGCGAATCCCCGCTCACTGAACAAGTCCCGGCCCATACCGACTGCTGGAGCACGCGCTGCAGATGTCGGAGTCAAGTTGGCGGCCAATGCCTACAAGTTCCTGGTGACTGTAGGTAATTAGTCTGTCGCAGAAAGACGACAAAAAAATGTAGGAAAAGCACAGAAACAAGTGCAGTAGTGCGGAGCGTCTCACCACAGAGCGTGAACGCGCAGCCATCTTGCTATCATCGCAGTTGCAATCTGTCACTTCCTGATTTCAGATTGGGACAGCCCTAAACCCTCAAACACTTAACGTGAACGCGCCTAAAGTCAACGAGTCTGCAAGGGAGGAGAATGAGAGTCGGCCTGAGATTCCAGCCCCAATCTTTGGTCCACTGTTTCTGGGTTCACTGTCAATAAAGTTCTGCTGAACTGTGGGCCGGGGATTGGCTCAACTTTTCTGTCCTCTGATTGGTTGCCACTCCTGTCAGTGTGCAGTAGAGCGCGGTGATTGGTGTGACTGACTTGTCCCCGCCCCCCTCTGTCCGGTGGCTTCGTTAGTATCATTCTGACTGTGGTCGATATCAAGGAACCGGACCTTCTGTGTCCCCTGGACCTGGAAAAGTTCTGAGTAAAAGTCCCGTTTAACCACCGGAACCCCGTCAACTTTAGAACCCCGGACTCTCACAGAGAAACGGAGCAGCCCCGCGGGGCCCGGAGAGCCGCAGCAGATGGAACCAGCAGCGGCTAAAGCGAAGCCGCAGGGCCGCCTTCTGGTGTCCACTCCGCTGGACGCCAAGGACGAGCTGGAGGAGGTGGGCTGAACCGAGCCCGAACTAGATCGGGCTGACGGGGACAAATATTGGTTAGCACTAGTTAGTTTTACGGCTAGTTAGCATGCTAGGCTAGGTAGCGTTATTTAGCATGGGTAGCCGCCGTAACGCCTCAGAGCCGCGGGAGGGTGAAGGCTGGCAGCCGCCTTAACCAGCCCCCGACCCGGTACCGGTGGTGCGGCGCTCCGAACTAAACTGGTACTGAAAAAACCTCGACAACCACTGTTAGCCTAGCATGCTAGCTTTTCCGAAACGTTGAAGCGTGAGAGGCGCATGCGCCGTGTGTCCAACGTCTGAAGTACAGTTTAATTAAAATAACGGAAACTGATCCATAAATTTGTTTTGTCAGGAAGTCCGCGGATTCATGAAAAGTCTTAAATTAGTTTATATAAAATTAAGGCTTGAAAAATCCTTCAAAACAAAATGAATCTTTCAGTCAGGATCTCAGGTCACATCTGATCAGAATCAGAATCAGATTTATTGCCATTGTTCATGTGATACACAAACTAGGAATTTGTCTCGGTGCCATGCTGCAACATTAAAAACATGATGAGATAAAGAGATAAACTAAAAAACTAAAGGACTAAAAACGTGCAATAAGTGTAGAAAAATAAGTAATAATAATAATAATAATAGTAATAATGAGTAATACTAGTCAAGGCAGTTTAAAAAATTAGCATGTAGCAGATAATGTGAAGTACCACATAGTGCAGTCAATAATGCAACAGAAAACAGTGATGATTGACATGAGTCTGGTTGAGCTGCTGTACATGGTGCACGAGAGTCAAAAGTCACTTAGTGTTCAGCAGTCTGATGGCAGAGGGGAAAAAGCTGTTCATGTGCCGGGAGGTTTTAGTCCGAATGGACCGAAGTCTTCTACCAGAGGGGAGGGGGGCAAACAGTACGTGACCAGGGTGTGAAGGATCGGCTATGATCCGGCCAGCACGCCTCCGGGTCCTGGAGATGTACAGGTCCTGGAGAGATGGGAGCTTGCAGCCGATCACCTTCTCAGCAGTGCGCACGACGCGCTGCAGCCTTAGTCTGTCCCTGGCAGTGGCTCCTGCGTACCACACAGTTATGGAGGAGGTGAGGATGGACTCGATGATGGCCGTGTAGAACTGCACTAACATCTTGGTGGGTAGCTTGAGCTTCCTCAGCTGCCGCAGAAAGAACATCCTCTGCTGGGCCTTTTTGATGAGGGAGCTGATGGTTGGCTCCCATTTGAGGTCCCGGGTGATGGTGGTGCCCAAGAAGCGGAAGGAATCTGCAATGGTGATGGGAGAGCCTGTGATGGTGAGGGGGGGGCAGAGGGGTTGTGACTTTCCTGAAGTCCACAATCATCTCCGCTGTCTTCAGAGCGTTCAGCTGCAGGTTGTTGTGGCTGCACCAGGACACCAGCTGGGCCACCTCTTTCCTGTAGACGGACTCGTCGCCGTTGGAGATGAGCCCGATGAGGGTGGTGTCGTCTGCAAACTTGATCAGCTTAACAGACTGGTGGGAGGAGGTGCAGGAGTTGGTATAAAGGGAGAAGAGTAGGGGGGAAAGTACACAGCCCTGGGGTGATCCAATGCTGATGCTAACAGAGTCCGAGACAGACTTCCCCAGCCGCACATGCTGTCTCCGGTCCGTCAGGAAGTCGGTGATCCACCTGCAGAGGGAGTCAGGCACGTTGAGCAGGGACAGCTTGTCCTGGAACAGATCGGGGCGGATGGTGTTGAATGCGGAGCTGAAGTCCACAAACAGAATCCTGGCGTAGGTTCCCGGGGAGTCCAGGTGCTGCAGGATGGAGTGGAGGGCCAGGTTGACTGCGTCGTCCACAGACCTGTTAGCACGGTAGGCAAACTGCAGCGGGTCTAGGAGGGGTGTGGTGATGGACTTGAGGTGAGACAGGACCAGGCGCTCAAAGGACTTCATGACTACAGAGGTGAGCGCTACAGGTCTGTAGTCGTTAAGTCCAGTGATCCGTGGCTTCTTGGGGACAGGGATGATGGTGGAGGATTTGAGGCAGGACGGCACGTGACATTGCTTAAGGGAGGTGTTAAAAATGGCTGTGAAGACAGGAGCCAGCTCTTTAGCACAGTGTCTCAGGGTGGAGGGAGACACGCCGTCCGGCCCGGGGGTCTTGCGCGGGTTCAGTCTGGAGAACTGTCTGTGCACGTCCTGCTCACTGATGACAAGGGCAGGGGGGGAGGAGGAGGAGGAGGAGGAGGAGGAGGGGGGGACCGCTTTTGATGAATTAGGGGCCGAGGAGGCAGAGGAGCTGGGTGGAGTGGGGGAGTTGGACACAGCTGACGAGGTGTCAAAACGGGCATAGTGTTGGGACAGTCTTTGACAAAGGGCTTTGTCATCCTGACCTTTAGGAGCCTGAGGCTGATAGTTGGTGATTTGCCTCAGTCCTCTCCACACAGAAGCCGAGTCATTAGCAGTGAACTGCTGCTGGAGTCTCTCAGAATACACAGATTTAGCTCTTCTCAGCTCTCAGACACCTTTTTTCTTGTAGATTTTCAGCTTTTTTCCTCATAAATTTGAGGCTTTTTTGTAACTTTTCAGCCCTTTTTCTTTAAAAAAATTGCAGCTTTTTCCTCATACATTTGTGATCCTTTCCCCCTCTAAATTATCAGCTTTTTTTCCTGGTAAATCTGCAACTTTCTCCTGGAAACAGCTTTTTTCAGAATAAATTTGTGACTTTTTCCTTGTGTATTTTGCTTTTGTTCAGCTCAGTTGTGGGTTTGGTTCTGGTCTTGGTAAGGATCAGACATGGCTAACGCATAGTTTTCCTAAAAACTCTTTCCTCCGGCGTAAAGACCCTGGTGCGTGGCAGCATATTTTTCCGGAGGTGGTGTGTCAGAAAACGCGTGACACTATTATAAACAGACTATATATACTGTACATGGTAACTGTTTTCCATGATGGACAACCGTGACCCCCTCCACCACACGCTGGACAGACAGCGGAGCACTTTGTCCGGCGGGCCGCTGCAGCCGTCGGGTGGAGGAGATCCTTCCTGCCGCCGGCCGTCTCACTGCTCAGTAACTCTGATGTTGAGTTCTGGTCATATCTATGCTGCCGTTCTGCACCAGTCTAGCTGCTGCCTCACATTTCACCTGTGCCTGATAGCCCTGCATCGTACCGTGAGCACGATCCACGTATCCTGCCCTGGATTATCAAGAGAGCCAGTGGGGCAGGAGCCCCAAAAGAAGCACTTTTTTTTTCTAATTCTGCCGTGCCCAACGTTTATTGGAGGGTTTCTTTTGGCGTATCAACTTTTTAGTTGTTGAGGTATACGTCTGTCCCACGTGCTTAATTTATTTGATTAAGAGTTGACATTTGATTAAGGTCGGACGAGGGCAGACGTGGGCTGCTAGTGAGTCCTTGGACAAATGAATGAATGAATGTAAGGTAGCGGCATCCAAAAGAGAAAAAATAAGAAAGGAAAAACAGGAAGATGAGAAGGAGGTTTTAAAAAGACTCCTAAACTGATAGGATTTTTGTAAAGTTGTGATAGTCAGTCGTACACACCAGGAATGTGCTCATGCAGGACTGGAGAGCTGCCAGAATAAGGACGCCCATGTCAGAGCATGTGAACATTACAAACGGCAGAAACATTTTTTCTCAGAGTGCCATTTCAATCACAGACTTCCACATGGTGAGTACGTTTCAAGACACTGGCCTCTAGGTTCTCCTTCCACGGCTGTTTGGGTGGTCTTGCCTGCCTCATATATAGCAGGGTTTTTCCACTGAGCTGGGTTCACACTACAGCGTTTGGACCGACTTTTACAGACGTTTTGTAAAAAAAAACCGGTGCGGTGGCGCAGTGGTTAGCACTGCAGCAGCACAGCAACTCACCCTTGGCCATGGGATCCCTGGTTCGATCCCAGCCCCCGACCAACAGTGATCTGTGTGGAGTTTGCATGTTCTCCCTGTGTCTGCGTGGGTTTACTCCAGAATTTCTCTGGTTTCCTCCCACAGGCCAAAAACATGCAGGTCAGGTTAACTGGAGACTCTAACGTGGCCCTAGGTGTGAATGTGTGTGTGAATGGTTCAGGGATAGCGCCGTACCGAGGCTGCTTCATCCATCCAGGTGGATGCCCTCAGTTTCCCCTCTGGGGATCAATAAAGTATACAACATCAAAAAAAAATCAGAGAAATTAGTCTAAATGTCGTGGAATTTGTGAGCAGTTTTTTTAGTCCAGCGCTCATCAGCTCGTACAGACTTTGAAGGAGCTTTTTAACGCCACAGCCCTGCTTGTCCATGGATGACAGCTGTCCGCCACAATCCACAGATGATGCCAGTCTTTCTCTTTGTCCAGGAGTTGTCAAATTTCTGTCAGTTACGTTATCGTTCATCTCAGCCAGAGTTACATTGATCTGCTGTGGTGAATGCAGAATTGTAGATTTAACTCAAAAGAGCTGTCGGCTTATTTTCATTCTGAATCATTCTTTTAAATGAATGAGGTTAATCTTGTAAAAACTGCTATTAGATAAAGAATGTGGTGTTTGTGAGCACGTGAGCTGCTCTTCTGCTGGGTGGTGGAGAAGACCAGCTGTTTTCCCAGTAGAGCAGACTGGTCCGGCAACACTTGTTTCCTCTGTAGTGAAAAACCCTGTTCTGGCTTCTTATAGTTAATATTTAACCCTTGAAGAGAAAACAGCAGCTGAGTGTGTTTTTTCATCGTCATCATTAAACTTGTGGGCTGATACAAGATATTTGTCGGTTCTCAGTCCTGATGGCTCTATGTTTTTCTGCTATTCAGGCTAAAGCTGGAACTTTGTGCTCATTCACTTGATTGAGTAGAGCCCCTTTTCCACTAGCACCTACTCAGCCCGACTCGCCTCCACTCTTCTCTGCTCCACACGGTGTGGTTGGTTTTCCGTTACAACTGAGCACCTCCTCAAGTGGGTGGGTTCATTACAGGAAGGCAGCCCGTTATCCGTTATGTTGTTGACATGCTGACGTTTTCACTGATAAATAACGTTAAAGATGCTTAAAATCACAAAACACTCACCGTCTTGCCCGTGAACAGCCATCAGCTCGGAGACCTCCTGGTATAGTTTCTCATTTCGGGTCGCTCCACTCAGCAGGGCTGGCAGGGCTGAAAAGTTCATAGTTGTCAAATTTGACCAAATGTAGTTTATTTTTCAAGTGCAGGGATCCAAACTGTGCAACACCGATGGAAGAACTGTGCGCACTGATGGGGAGACTGTTGAAAAATAACCATATTTGACCACTATATGAACTTTCAGCTCCGGCGCCAGCACAGTGTTCCAAAATGAAATACTGTACCAGCAGGTCTCCGAGGAAGATGGTGGGTGTTTTGTGACGGTGTTGATTTGTGTGCAGCCATTTATTTTGTTGATTGTCACAGAAATAATGAAAACTCTTGGCTGAATTTACAAGTGGCAGTTTTGAGTCTTGTGAAGACGTCGCTTTCATCCACTGACGTTACGCCCTGGCCAATCAGGGGCCTGCAATCTGTTGATGTCACATTTTCAGCTCGACTCAGCACAGTTGGAACCTCACTGAAGCAGGTCCCAAAAAAGTACCAGGTACTAATGGAAAACCCTACAAAACTGAGGCGAGTCGAGGTGAGTAGGGCTGAGTAGGTACTAAAAGAAAAGGGACTTAATTGGCAGTGGCTATGGATACAGAAGCTGTATCCCTGTGCAAAATGTCTATTGGTATGGAAGACAGTGTTTCCTCTGCCTTAAAGACCTTGGTGCGGTGGCAATATATTTTTCAGGGGGAGGGGGGGTGCAGAAAACACATGACATTATTGTAACCAGAATTTCTTTTTATTTTGCACTGTAACTTTGTAAATGGAACTTACCATTTGAAGTATTGTACAACCAAGGCTTGAATGTTGGAATATTGGGCCAGTTGGGGTCCCACCCAGACGTCCTGTGTTTGGACTTTTTACTGGTGTCACCCTTCTCTCCTCCCTCTGCTCTCACCTCTCCTGGACCCTCTGCCTGAACACTTTGCTCTCCTTGGCTCCTCTCTTCTGTCTCATCTTTCCCTCTCTGAGCTCTGTCTAATTCAGCTTCTCTCTCTGTCTCTGGTGGTATAGAAACAGGTTAGAAAATATCAAGTGTCATGTTTTGTCCTGCAGGATTTTTTTTGTCATGGTTTACATAAATGACAAAAATATGTGTATTTTGTATTTTTATTCTAGTGTTTCTTCTTTTCCATTGAGAGAGTAGGGAAGGGAAAGAAACATTCATAATAGTAATGTACTCATGCATACTTAAATTATATGATCAGGTGGGTATAGTAACCAGAAATTCTACTCATGTAAAAGCAGTGCTTTGAAGTTAATAATTAAAAGTAGACAACCCAACATTTCTAGTAGAGTTAAGAGTACAAAGAGCAGCCACTTAAAAACTTGAGTCATGACTTCAGTCTTGAAGGTTTGAGGTTTTTCTCCAAAATTTATAACAATTTTCTGATAGTTTTCTACTTTTCTTTGTAAATTTAAATTTACCATAAATAAATCCATTTATAAAATTAAAAAAAAAACTTCTTTTTTTTTTTATAAATTTGAAACAGATCGTGGTAAAATTTTTGACTTTTTTTTTTCCTTATAAAACTTACACTTTTGACCATAACTTTGCAGAGCCAGAACTGAACAATAATTCTGATTTCAAAGAAAAAAAAAATATATTTAATGAAATGAAATAACTTAAATGACCAAAGATGCAGTTTTTTGTGTTATAATATTTCTATATATTTACAGTTTTTTTTTTTTTTTTTTTAGAAATCTCACCACCCAGACAGCAGGAAAAACCTCCCTTATTTTGAAATCAGATGTTGGCATGTTTAGTTTGTCTGAAGGCTGCTGACAGATTAAAGTCATTGACTTGGTGAATTTCGGTCATCTTGACCTGCCAGGTACATGATAATGAACATAAATTAGTTAATTAATATTGTAGTAGCTGGTGAAGTCAATCCTCAGCGATTCATCAGTCACTCTTGCCTTTCCCTGCATACGAATCCTAACCACACCTGTTAGCTAAGCAACTCTTCATTATTGTTCCCGTTACCAGCAGGTTAAAACCACCATAAAGACCTCCAATGCTTACATACCTCTTCAGATTTTTTCCCCACATTTAAAGTATTTTAATAACCTCATGCTTCTCTCGGACACCGATGGCAGTGAGGCACTCTGCTTGCAGACTGGAACACGCCGGTGGGGCGCTTCTGAACTCTGCATGGATGACGGTCACGCATGTACCTGCTTGTGGAGCATCATTGCTTCATAGTTTTTCTTAAACTTATGTTTTCTTGGCGTGGCGGCATAATTTCAGGGGTGGCGGCCCGCCATGCAGAAATGTTACTAGAGGAAACCCTGCCTAAATATGAGGTCTTAAATTTGATCAAGCAGCCTTAAAATGGTTGGGAAAAAGTCTGAAATTTAATGTCCTTAAAGCTGCAAACACCCTGAAATAAAATGATTAACGTTTAAATGAACATGACTTGATATCTCTGACGTGTGTTTGTGTTTGTGTGTGTGTGTGTGTGTGTGTGTGTGTGTGTGCAGCGTTTGGAGCGCTGTGTGGGGATCGTCCAGGCGTTGACCAATCAGCTGTCAGAGAGGGAGGCTAACGACGCTCTCACTGCCAACGTAAGAACCAGAATCACTACGTCATCTGTTACTACAGCGGTACACAGCAGTGGTCATGCTGCAGATGTTACTACAGATGTTACTGTGACATCACACCTGTCTTCTTTGTCCGTAAAAGTAATAATGATAAATCCTGTTAATGAACAGTAACTACAAACCACTCGGTTCTCCTCTGGAACCCTTTGAAGTTCCTGGATCAGGATCAGCACTCATGTCTGAGTCCACCAGGATGTAAGACACCTGTCTATTGTCTCCATGTCCACAGATGCATGCAGACCCACAGACTGTCCAGTGTCCTCAGAGGATAAAGACCTGGTCCAGGACAACATCATCAGTCCTGAACCAGGAGTCCTCATAAAACACATTCACCCAGACCACACACTTGTGCTAGCATCAGAGGAAACCTTGACAGTATCTCACCTGTCTACCACCTGTCTCTCACCTGTCTCTCGCCTGTCTCCCATACAGGTGTGCAAAGGGCAGCAGCAGCATGAAGAGGTGTGTCTCGGTCTGTTCACCCTGATCCTCACAGAACCGTCTCAGGCCCAGAGGGTGAGTAAGCACCGCCTCACTTGTCTGACGTTGCTGTGACATCATCACATGACTTCACTATGACATCACCACCTGTGTCCAGTGTTATAGAGACCTGACCCTGGTCAACAGAGACGGGATGAACGTGGTCCTGGTCAAGATCAACCAGATCCTGATGGAGAAGTTCCTGAAGCTGCAAGACATCCCCAGGACACAGGTACACGCCTGTCCACACACCTCTCCTCCTGTCCTCTTGTCCTTAATCCTGTCCACCTGTCCTAACTACATCTGTGTCCCTCTCAGCTGGTGTGGCTGGTCAGAGAGCTGGTGAAGAGCGGTGTGATAGGAGCTGACGGTGTCATCATGACGTTATTGAAACAGATCGCAGGTTAGTTTATACGCCCTCTTTTCTTTTAACCCTTACTACCTCTGTGATGTCACAGTGATGTCACTTCCTGTCTGCAGGTGGAGATGTGTCCTCTAAGAACCTTTGGTTGGCTGAGAGCATCCTGGACATCCTGCTGGAGCAAAAGTATGGTGGCTTTAGGACTGGTTTGATTTCATCTGACTGAACATTAAAGTCCCTCATGGATGCCACCTTATTGTGGTGGGGGGGTTTGCGAGCCCTCGTGATCCCAGGATCTATGTTGTCAGGGGCAACTTGCACCTGGTAGGGCCTCCCAAGAAAAACAGGTTCTGGGTGAAGGGCCAGACCAAAAACGATCCAGTAAACCCCAGTATGGGGTTACCAGGGCCCCGCCCTGGAGCCAGACCCAGGGGAGGGCTTGATGACAAGCACCTGGGGCCTCATGTACCTAAAGACCTGCATGGATTTCCTACTAAAAAAATGACATACATTTAAATCAAGAAAATGCCGTAAGCAAAGAAAAATCCAGATATATGAAACCATCCGTACTCAGAAATCTAAGCACATTTCCTTTGTACATCCCAGTTTGCTTGAAATTGAACGCACGTGAAAATACCGGACTCCTCCCTTGACACACCTCCTTTTGAATATGCAGTTACTTGCAAATAGATATATATACAAGCGCTGCACGTTTGACTCTCCTGTTTCCATGGTCAAAAATGATGGATTTAATGGAATTTCAGACTGTGAGTTGGAGGCACTCCTGAATGAGGTAGAGGCTCGTAAAAATGTTTTGTTTGGCACACTGTCCTCTGGCATTAGCGCCGGATACAGATAATTCAATAGGCTGCTCACAGCCCTATAAGATTAGTTTACTGTTTTCCTTTATTCAGACAGGGATGAGAAGATGGTTATTTAACTCTGACATGTTTTGACTGACGTCTGCAGTCGTCCTCAGAAGCGTCAGCTGATCACTGTGCTTTGGAGCGTGTACAGCTCAGTGGTTAAAGTGCCAGATTACAAAGCAGAAGGTTCCAGGTACGAGACCGGCTGTGACCTCTTTTAGGGACCAGAATGGAAATAAGTGTGCACACTTTCTTGTGTCATCCCATTGTTTTAAATGTATGTTGTATCTTTTATTCAATGTTACTTTGAACGATGAATCAATCAGTCAATTTGCGACCAGCCGGGTGGATCAGCTGGTTGAATTAGAGGAAAACAGTCAGGAAAAAGAAGACAATATGAACAAACCTATTTAGTGGCTAGCCACGGTCACCTGTCAGTTTAAAGCAGATCATATTAGACTCAGCAAGGACATATTTTATGTCCAAAATGCAAATCTCGTTCTGTATAGTTGTATACTACTTACGTGGATTACACAAACTACTGCTGTAAATGAATGAAGTGCGCCAGGGAAAGGGTGAGACTGTTGCATTTCAGACTTTACAAATGTGTTTATTGACATAACTACTGTACACACAGAGGCAGGTGGGGGCTTGGTAGAATGCTGGGAAACTGTAGTTTAATCAGCAAAATAAGGAAGTCACTTACTCCAACCACTGACTTTTAGTGAAGCCTTGAAGACAGGGTGATATTTGGGGGCGCACAGGCGCGTTGCACATGAGGTGAGTTATTTAGGACAATTACATGAATTTACTCACCAAGAAGCCACCTATCCACACAGTGCCAGCTTGTGGTTTGTGCCCAACAATGCTGTTCATGAGAATCATTAGGAAAACCGGCTCTAGCTGCAAATTGTACTTTGATGTTGGCCTGTTCACCTGCATTGTTTGGGAATATGATGTACCTGGGTGACAGCCGGATGATGCCATCCCACACAGCTGGCAAAGCTCGGCTCAGGGTTGACTGGGAAATTCCTGATGGGTCTGCCAGCTCCCTCTGGAATGCCCCTGTTTCCAGAAACCCCAGATTGTCAGCACCTGCACTGGGACGGGCAGCACACGGTTTCTCACCGTGTCGCACTCCGAGAGCGGCCATAGCTCTGAGCACAGTTCCACAAGGACTGCCAGTGGAAACCTAAACCAGCTGACAAGCCAGTCATCATCCTGAACCAGAAAATCTTATGTCTCTAAATAGCCTTTCTCTTGTCACTGTGCGATTTGCAATATGCTCTAACAATGCTAACGCCATTGTTGTGAGAGGCATTTTTTGCACTTCTTTGCACTTGCTTTTATATCCACTCATCTAATTGTGTGCATGTGGATGTTTGTTGATCATGTGTCTCTGGTGTGTACAATCATTTTCACATCATTATCAGTCTCCCAACATCACCTCTAAGTGTGGCCAACGGACCAGTAACAGTAGAAATGTACGTGCGTCAGCCATGAAGTTGGCATGGGGTTGTGCATATTTCCATGGTCATTTCATTCTTGATATATCTGAAATTTTCCGTGGAAAAGGACATGCACCATGTTTTTGTGCATAAGCAGCCTTTGTACATGAGGCCCCTGGTCACCGGGTTTCTGCACATGTCAGCCCTCCAATGGGCTCACCACCTGCAGGAGGGACCATGGGGGTCTGGTGCTATGTGGATTGGGCGGCAGTTGAAAGCAGAGACCTTGGCGGTCTGATCCCCAGCTTTCTAAACTGGCTTTTGAAATGTGGGCCATCACCTCTCTGGTGGGGAAGGAGCCTGAACTGGTGCACAAGGTTGAGAGATACTGACTAGATATAGTCGGGCTCACCTCAAGTTACAGCTCGGGTTCTGGAACCAGTCTCCTGGAGAGGGGTTAGACTGTGACCTTTTCTGGAGTTGTCCTGGGTGAGAGGTGGCTAACAATGCTGGGTATTTTTGTTCCCCCCCCCCCCCCCCGTCTGACCGCCTCTATGTTGGGGTTCTCCTCAGTGGATGAAAGGGTAGTTTCCCCGTGTCTTCAGGTTGGGAAACGGGTCCTGACCATCATTTGTGCCTATGCATCAAGTGATGGTTCAGAGTACCCACCCTTTTTGGAGTCTCTGACTGGGGTGCTGGAATGTGCTCCTGTTGGAGACTCCATTGTCCTACTCTATTGTCCTACTCTGGGACATCAGTGTGTATGTTGGCAGTGACAGTGAAACCTGGAGGGGGTGATTGGGAGGAATGGCCTGCTCGATCTGAACCCAAGTGGTGTTCAGTTATTGGACTTCTATGCCAACCCCAGTTTGTCCAAAGCAAACACCATGTTCAAGCATAAGGGTGTTAATATATGCACCTGGCACCAGGACACCCTAGGTCGCAAGTCGATGATTGAATTTGCTATTGTGTCATCAGACCTACAGTGGGGCAAAAAAGTATTTATTCAGCCACCAATTGTGCAAGTTCTCCCACTTAAAAGATGAGAGAGGTCTCCAATTTTCATCATAGGTATACCTCAACTATGAGAGACAAAATGAGAAAAAAAAATCCAGAAAATCACATCGTCTGATTTTTAAAAAAATTATTTGCAAATTATGGTGGAAAATAAGTATTTGGTCACCAACAAACAAGCCAGATTTCTGGCTCTCACAGACCTGTAACTTCTTCTTTAAGAGGCTCCTCTGTCCTCCACTCGTTACCTGTATTAATGGCACCTGTTTGAACTCGTTATCAGTATAAAAGACACCTGTCACAACCTCAAACAGTCAGACTCCAAACTCCACTATGGCCAAGACCAAAGAGCTGTCAAAGGACACCAGAAACACTAGAAAAGCACTCAGAGAGCGCAGACCTCCGCCAAGCGCCACAGTTCCCCCCCATACAGTGTTTGTGTGTAGGTTTTCAGATTTCTTGACCATGAAAACATATGACTAGCAATTGGATTCACAATGATAGGATTAGTGGTTCAGTAGTAAAAGCATTACCTCCTTGGCGGAGGTAATAAACTGAAGTGTTGCTGTTGTGTCCATCTCCTCCATCTGCAAAGTGCCAGGCTGCGACCTGTCAAGGCATACCTCATGCTTCCCTTATTGGGAGGGGGGCTTTCACACCTGTACTGACCTCATGCCTCCCTTATTGGGAGGGGGGCTTTCACACCTGTACTGAGTACTTAAAAACTGTATTTATTGGCAGATGAAAGAAAACTGAAGCAAAAACAAACAAACAAAAACTAAGCAAACAGCAACTGCAACATGAACTATTTCAAACATATTTATTCAAATGTACACTTATATGGACACAATGTTGAGCCATAACTTTTTGGTAATGTGAAAATAATAAGCCAATTAGCATAAAAAAAATTGAGTGCTCTTGCTGTCAGGAAACAATGTTGGCACCAAATCACTGAAGTGATCTGCCACCAATGGGGGTAGATTGTGCTCTGCCACAAAATGACAAACCATCACTTCTGCTAGTGATGCATTGGATTTGGAAGGCGTCGGTTCTCTCACTGGCTGAAAATGTTCATCCATCGATGGAATTTGGCTACACAGTTTTTGTGGTGCTGTGTAGCAAAGTACGACTTCAGGTGGAAAATCCTTGATGCAGTCACTTTTAGCATTAGAGTCACACATATCAGGCACAGCATTACTGGCGCCGGGATTCCTCTCTGTTCCGGAGCCGTAGGACAAAAGAAGGTGCGATAATGGTTGCCGTGGGTTTTATTGGGTTTGCGCTCCGTGGAAAAAAGAGGATTTGGAAGCCTCCCCCGGCAGAGAGCTGGTTTTTGCACAGCCCCTATTGCTGGCCGGGGAATTTCTGCCAAATAATCCGGTGCCGGACAGCTGCCTGTGTCAGCTTTTGCAGCGTAGCGCAAACACAGGCACTCTGGCGGGCCCTGCCCACCACTGTTTTCTGCGTGCTTTTGTGCCTAAAACTTTGAAGAAGGCGGAGTTTGTGTTCATCAGACACGACGACCAGCGCCCTCCATTGCCCCTGCACACATGTTGAAAATGGCCGTATCTCACAATGTTAAAGAATCATTTAAAAAATTCCTGTATCCAGACAGTGATCCGGATCATCCCCAAAATTTAATCAGTTCTTCGTTGTACCATTTCCAACAAGGCCTGAAAGTTTCATCGAAATCCGTCCAAAACGTTTTGAGTTATCTTGCTAACCAACAGACAGACAAACAAACAGACAGACAAACAAACCCCGGCAAAAACATTACCTCCTCCTGGCCTTTGGCCTGGCGGAGGTAAAAATTGTAGACCTGCACCAGGCTGGGAAGACTGAATCTGCAATAGGTAAGCAGCTTGGTGTGAAGAAATCAACTGTGGGAGCAATTATTAGAAAATGGAAGACATACAAGACCACTGATAATCTCTCTCGATCTGGGGCTCCATGCAAGATCTCACCCCGTGGGGTCAAAATGATCACGAGAACGGTGAGCAAAAATCCCAGAACCACACGGGGGGACCTAGTGAATGACCTGCAGAGAGCTGGGACCAAAGCAACAAAGGCTCCCATCTGTAACACACTACGCCGCCAGGGACTCAAATCCTGCAGTGCCAGACGTGTCCCCCTGCTTAAGCCAGTACATGTCCAGGCCCGTCTGAAGTTTGCTAGAGAGCATTTGGATGATCCAGAAGAGGATTGGGAGAATGTCATATGGTCAGATGAAACCAAAATAGAACTTTTTGGTAAAAACTCAACTTGTCATGTTTGGAGGAGAAAGAACACCATACCTACTGTGAAAGCATGGGAGTGGAAATATCATACTTTGGGGCTGTTTTTCTGCAAAGGGACCAGGACAACTGATCCGTGTAAAGGAAAGAATGAATGGGGCCATGTGTCGTGAGATTTTGAGTGAAAACCTCCTTCCATCAGCAAGGGCATTAAAGATGAAACGTGGCTGGGTCTTTCAGCATGACAATGATCCCAAACACACCGCCCGGGAAATGAAGGAGTGGCTTCATTAGAAGCATTTCAAGGTCCTGGAGTGGACTAGCCAGTCTCCAGATCTCAACCCCATAGAAAATCTTTGGAGGGAGTTGAAAGTCTGTGTTGCCCAACGACAGCCCCAAAACATCACTGCTCTAGAGGAGATCTGCATGGAGGAATGGGCCAAAATACCAGCAACAGTGTGTGAAAACCTTGTGAAGACTTACAGAAAACATTTGACCTCTGTCATTGCCAACAAAAGGTATATAACAAAGTATTGAGATTTTTTTTTTTTTGTTACTTATTTGTACCCGTAGGTAGACTTGGTTTGCAGTCTGGTGACAAGCCACCGGCTGCTGGTCGCTGCCTGCGCGAGCGCCCTAAACCTACATGTTTTTGGTATGCGGGAGGAAACCGGAGAAATCCCGGAGTAAACCCATGCAACACGGGGAGAACATGCAAACTCCACACAGCTCACTGTTGGTCGGGGGCTGGAATCGAACCCACGATCTCATGATCCCCGCGATCTCCCGGCCGAGGGTAAAACTTTGCTGCCACAATGCTAAACCACTGCGCCACCGTGCAGCCCCTGAGATAAACTTTTGTTGGTGACCAAATACTTATTTTCCACCATAATTTTCAAATAAATTCTTTAAAAATCAGACAATGTGATTTTCTGGATTTTTTTTTTTTCTCATTTTGTCTCTCATAGTTGAGGTATACCTATGATGAAAATTGGAGACCTCTCTCATCTTTTAAGTGGGAGAACTTGCACAATTGGTGGCTGACTAAATACTTTTTTACCCCACCGTATGACCATATGTCTTCGACACTCAGGGAAAGAGGTGCAGAGCTGTCAGCTGGTCACCACCTGGTGGTGAGTTCAAGCCGATGGCAGGGGAGGACGCCGTTCAGATCTGACAGACCCAAACGTACAGTGAGAGTGTGCTGGGAACTTCTGGCTGAAGCCCCTGTCCAAGAGGTCTTCAACTCCCACATCAAGAAGAACTTCACCCATATTCAGAGGGAGTCTGGAGACATGGAGTCTGAATAGACCATGTTCTCCACCTCCATTGTTGAAGCAGCTCCTCAGAGCTGTGGCCACAAGTAGGGCTGCACGATTATGGCCAAAATGATAATCACGATTGTTTTGATAAATATTGAAATCACGATTATTAATCCCGATTATTCATTAACTTTAGGAAAAACACAGATTTCAATTACTTTTTTGTACTTTTGTGTATTTAAATGTTTTGAGGTTTTTTTATTCATCCTTCTCACCAATTGCTAGATGAAGCCTGTGGCCAAAACACTGGTGCCTCTTCCATTTATTTAGAGAAGCTGTCTTGATGACGTTAGATCCACTGTCTGTTGTTATGCAGACTAGTCCCTCCTCCTGCAGACTCCAAGATGATTGGCTTCCCTCAGTCCATGAGCTATAGCTTCTCCTGTGTGGTCTTGTGGGAAAAACGTCTGCAAGCATTGACTCTTCATTTTAAAATCCCCATCAATGTAGTGAATTGTCAGGGACAGGTAGGGCTCCGTTGTTCTGCTTGACCATAGGTCAGTCGTAGTTGCAAAGCACTCAACAGTTGTGATATCCATCTGTATTTTTCATACATTTTTCATACAGTGAGGTAATGCAACTTTGGAGAAATTACGTGAGAGGATCACATATTTCTTGTCCAGCATTTTGACAATGTTTCTGAAGCCTTCGTTGCTCATACAGTATTTAGTGGACACGTCTTTGGCCAAATAGAATGCTATTGCATCAGTTACTAGCATGTCTTTGGGAGGCAGATGGATACGGTGAAGCTCTGTGCTTTACAGATGGTTGCCTGGGTTGGCACCAGACACAGACTGTGATTTAGTGAAGTGACATTAGCTTTAGCCTTCATGCATTTATTGTATTTGTGTTTGTGGCGTTTTTTCAGGTGGTTGAATAAGTTAGTTGTGTTGCCCTGTGGTGCAGACACAGCTCTATGGCACTCTTTGCATATAATTTCTTTTTAGTCAGCATCACTTGCCCTGAATCCAAAACACATCCAAGCAACAGAGGATGATCCTTTCGAGGCACTAGCTCCTCGCCTCCATGTGTTGCCGTCCTGTCACCTTCTGCTCCTGACATCTGCTTTGTGTTTCACCATCACACCAGTCCACAATTGATAACTTAAAGCTGCTGCTACAGGGTGCGCTGGCTTGTCAGTTCTGCAGATTAATGTTGCCCTAACGTGTGTTCGCCCCCTGGTGGTCAGCTGACTGTTGGTTGAGAAAATTTTTGATTTGATATGCAGCAGAGCTCGCATTTTAAATGTTAATATCGCCGACGATCATGTTAATTTAATCGTGGCAACCAAAATCGAGATTGATTAAATTTCGATTAATTGTGCAGTCCTAGCCACAAGGTTGTCGGTGCATCTTGTGGTGGCAACCCCCAAACCATGTGGTAGACACCAGTGGTGAGGGCAGCCATCAAGGTGAAGATGCAGTCCAATCAAGCTTGGTTGACTTGTGGGACTCCTGAAGAAGCTGAGTTGTACTGGCAGGCCAAGTGGAGTACAACTCCTGTGGTTGCTGAGGCTAAAACTCGGCTGTTGGAGGAGTTTGGTGAGGCCATGAAACAAGACTTTCAGTTGGCCTCTAAGAGGTTCCTGTAAACCGTCCAGTGACACAGGAGGGGGAAGCGGCTCCCTGTCCACACTTTGTAGGGTGCGGGTGGGCGCTGCTGACTTGGGCTGAGGTTGCCGAAGTGGTTAAAAAACTTTTTGGTGGCTGGGCCTCGGGGGTGGACGAGATTCGCCCTGAGCACCTCAAGGCCCTGGCTGTTGTAGGGCTGTCATGGTTGACACGCCTTTGCAATATCGTACAGAAGTTGGGGACAGCACCTTTGGCATGGCAAACCGGGGTGGTGGTTCCTCTCTTTAAGAAGGGGGGCCGGAGGGTGTGTTCCAAATTTAGAAGGCTCACACTTCTCAGCCTCCCCGGGAAGGCTCTGCCAGGGTACTAGAGAGGAGAGTCTGGTGTTGGTGCAACCTTGGATTCAGGAGGAGCAATGTGGTTTTCATCCTGGCTGTGGCACATTGGACCAACTCTTTACCCCATCAGTTGGAAGAAATTAAGTGAAATCTGCTGTTGAAGACTCTGGTTGGAGGTGAAGCCTGCCGGGTCTTGGCCCTCCATGGAACATGATTGCTCTCAAGAATCCTCAAGGGTTCATGGGAGTTTGCCCAACCAGTCCACATGTGTTTTGTGGACTTGGAGAAACCATTCAACTGCATCCCTCTTGGTCCCTTGTTGGGGGGTGCTTTGGGAGTATGGGGTATCAGGCTCATTGCTACGAGCTGTCCGGTCTCTATATGACCATTATGAGAGTTTTGTTTGTATTGCCAACTCTCAGTCAAACTCATTTCCAGTGAGAGTTGGAGTTCACCAGGATTGCCCTTTGTCATGATCCTGTTCATAATTTTTATGGACAGTATATTTAGACGCAGCCAAGGAATGGAGGGTGTCATGTTTGGTGATCATAGGATCTCATCTCTGCTGTTTGTAGATGATGTTATCCTGTTAGCGTCATTGAGGAATGACCTACAGGTCTTACTGGGATGGTTTGATGAAGTGGCCGGGGAGAGGAAAGTCCTGGCTTCTCTGCTTAGACTGTTGCCTCTGTGACCCAGCTCCCCGGAAAAGGGGTAGAAAATGGATAGATGGACACTGCAGTAGCTGACTATGACTAAAGTAGTTGATTATGCCTAACATATCTGATGATGTTCTTCCAGAGAGTGGGTTCTAAAGAGCGGAATGCTCATAGCCATGTCTGTCTACACCTACCTACGTCTCATCGTGGACCATGGAGTCCAGAACCTGCTGCCGCTGCGTCAGAAGGAGGTGGACTTCTGCATCAGCATGCTCAGGGAGAGGGTCTGTCTGTCTCCGACACGTCCTCTAACCTATCTGTCCTCTCTCTGTCAGACATGTCTCACCTGTTCTTCTGTCCTTGCAGTTCCTGGACTGTGTGATCATTGGCAGAGATCTGGTTCGACTGCTGCAGAATGTTGCTCGGATACCAGAGATGGAGCTGCTGTGGAGAGACCTGCTGCACAACCCCCAGGTCCTCAGTCCTCAGTTCACAGGTACACTACATTACACACAGTCCTCATTTCACAGGTACATTACATTACCCACAATCCTCAGCTCACAAGTTTACTACAGTACTCATAATCTTCAGTTCAGAGGACTTTGGTGTTACCTGTTTTGTCAACAACTAGCTTAAAAGATGGTTAACAGTTTGTGCCTAAAACACCACATCGTTGTTTATGGGAACATAGTTGAGGCAGGAGTGATGTCATTCTGACGTCATCACTCATTAGGGCTGGGCCATAGGGGTCAAAAATCATAACTCCATATAATTATTCAGTATCTCGATACTCAATAGTAAAACTGTGCTGTGTAAATTACTACTGATGTAGTAGTAGTTGTCAGAGTTCATCTGAAAAAGCAGATGAACTTTGACAGAGCTTCAGGAAAAGATGGCATCCCTGCTGAAATATACAAAGCCACAGGACCAGGTGCCATTGAAGCCTTCCATGAGATCATCAAACGCATCTGGGGACAAGAGAAGATGCTAGAAGACTTCTGCGATGGATTGATCATGGCTCTGTACAAGAACAAGGGCAGCAAAGCTGACTGCAGAAACTACAGGGGCATCTCTTCTGTGCATAGCAGGAAAGATCTTGGCCCGCATCATCTTGAACAGACTCGTCACATTGTCAGAAGCCAACCTGCCTGAAGCACAATGCGGATTTCGTCCTGGTCACAGCATGGTCGATTTGATTTTTACAATGAGGCCGGTTCAAGAGAAGTGCCTGGAGCAGAACCTCAACCTCTATTCTGTATTCACTCATCTGACCAAGGCCTTTGATGCTGTCAACAGAGAGGCCCTGTGGTCAGTGCTGGCCCGCTACAGTTGCCCACGCAAGGTCATCCAGATGATCAGGCTCCTCCACGATGGCATGACTGGGCAATTGCTTTCCAACGGTGACCAGTCAGAATCCTTCTAGATCTCCAGTGGGGTGAAGCAGGGCTGTGTCCTGGCACCACTCCTCTTCAATCTGTTCTTCACCTGTGTCCTCAGACAGGCCTGACAAGATTTGGAAGAGGGGATGCATATCTGTTACCGGTACAATGGCTCCATTTTCGACCTGCGCAGACTAACCACAAAAACAAATGGTAAATGGCGTTCACTTATATAGCGCTTTTACTCATCTCTGGATGACCAAAGCATTTTACAGATCCTACTATCCACCCATTCATGCACACACTGATGGGGGCAGGGCTGCCATACACACAGAGGCGCTAGCCTGACCACCAGGAGCAACTGGGGGTTCAGTGTCTTGCTCAAGGACACTTCGACATGCAGACTGCAGACAGAGCAGGAATTGTGCCCCTGACCCTCCGGTCAGTAATTGGCCACACTACACCTTCGCCACAGCCGCCTCCAAGCAAAGACACTCACAAGTCTCCTCCAGGAAGCACTCTTTGATGATGATTGTGCCCTGATGGCCCAAACCAGATGACCTGCAGGCCATGTTGAGCAAGTTTTCCGAGACCTCCAAATGGTTTGGCCTGACCTTCAGCCTGGGAAAAGCTGAAGTGCTCGTTCATTCAGCACCAAACTCCATTGCCCCAAAGCCCACCATCACCATTGATGACATTGAGCTGAAAACAGTCAAGAGCTTCAAATATCTGGGAAGTGTCATCTCCAGTGACGGCTGTCTTGACAGTGAGATTGTGGCCAGAGTCAGCAAAGCCAGTCTAGCAATGGGACGACTCAGAAATAGGGTCCTCAACCACCACAATATCACCCTTACTACCAAGCTTAAAGTGTACAGTGCTGTCATCCTGACATCACTGCATTACGGCTGTGAAGCCTGGACTGTCTACCAGCGCCACCTCAAGCAGCTGGAGAAGTTCCATGAGCATGCCCTGCACTCCCTCCTGGGTATCAAGCGGCAGGACAAGGTCGCCAACGTGGAAAACCTAGAGAGAGCAAACGCTGTCTCCATCGAGGGCACACTGCTGAATACAATACTCTGTCGGTCAGGCCATGTCGTCAGGATGAAGGATGACCACTTTGCCAAACAGCTTCTCTTTGGAGAGATTGCACAGGGGCACTGAAACAGAGGCCACCCCTACAAACACTTCAAAGACACTCTGAAGGACAGTCTGAAGTGGTGCGGGGTCAAACCTGCTGAACTTGTGTGCACAGCTTAGGACAGCATTGGTAGGCCCTCACAAAAAGCGCCTCAACATCCCTGGGGGAAGAGTGCCAAAGCCAGGCACAGGCCACCAGAGAACGTCACCACACAGCAGTGTCCACTTTAAAAACACTTGGAAAGACATCCACAGCTGACACAAAGTGCTGTACATCAACGATAAATGAAATACAAAAACAATAAATTACAGCTAAAAAAAAGTACGAAACAAAACAATTGAATTCAGTTTTATTTATATAAAACACACAATTATACCTGTCAATGAAGCCAGATGATACTAATCAATTAGCCAAGTTAGAAGCCTGTCTTAAGGAAATCAAAGCTTGGATGACTTGTAATTTCCTGCTATTAAATTCAGATAAGACTGAAGTCATTCTTGTTGGTCCAAAAAACCTTAGAAATTCCTTTCCAAATCAAACTTCAGTTTGGATGCAGTTACTCTTTCTCTTAATAGCTCTGTGAGGAACCTTGGAGTTATTTTTGATCAGGATTTGTCCTTCAATTCACATATTAAATTTGTTTCTAAGACTGCCTTCTATCATTTGCGTAATATTGCCAAGATTAGGAGCATCTTGTCTCAGAGTGATGCTGAGAAGCTGATCCACGCTTTTGTTAGCTCGAGATTAGATTATTGTAATTCTTTATTATCAGGCTGTCCTAAAACATCTTTAAAAAGTCTTCAGCTGATCCAAAATGCTGCAGCAAGAGTTTTAACAGGTACTAGAAAGAGAGATCATATCTCTCCGGTCTCTGGCCTCCCTTCATTGGCTTCCCATAGAGTTTAGAATTAAGTTTAAAATCCTTCTTCTTACTTACAAAGCTCTAAACAATCAGGCTCCTTTCTTATTTAAAAGATCTGATACTACCGTATCATCCTAACAGAGCACTACACTCACCAACATGCAGGTTTACTTGTAATACCTAGAATCTCCAAAAGTACAATGGGAGGCAGAGCCTTCAGTTATCAAGCTCCTCTCCTGTGGAATCAGCTGCCCAATCTGGATTCGGGAGTCAGACTCGATCTCTGTTTTAAGAATAGGGCTAAAACCTACCTTTTTGATCTAGCCTACAATTAGGGAGGGATCATGTGTTTCTGAACCCTCCCTTAGTTATGCTGCTAATAGGTTTAGTCAGCCGGGGGACCTCCAGTAATGCACTGGGCCTCACTCCTTTCCTCACTCTCTATGAAATATTTTTTTTTTGCTGGTCATTAACATTTGTTTGTTCTCTCCCATAGATTGAGTCCCCATCGTGCTGTTTGCTCTCTACATGTCTGTTCTTTTCTTCTTCTCTATCCCCTCACCCCCCAGCCAGTCGCAGCAGATGACTGCCCCTCCCTGAGCCTGGTTCTGCTGGAGGTTTCTTCCTGTTAAAAGGGAGTTTTTCCTCTCCACCGTCGCCAAGTGCTTGCTCACAGGGGATCACCTGATTGCTGGGGTCTTTCTGCAACTGTGGGGGTCCTCCCTACAGTTGATAGTGCTATGAGATGACTGTTGTTGTGAAATGGCACTATATAAATAAAGTTGAATTGAATTGAATTGAATTATATAGCACCAAATCACAACACAGGTCATCTCAAGGCACTTTACAAAAAAGGGTGGGTTTCGGCCATGCTCTCAAATTTAGAGAACCCAGCAGAGACCCATAAGAGCAAGCAACACAGGCGAGGAAAAACTTCCCTTTAACGGGCAGAAACCTCGAGCGGAACCACAGCTCATAGAGGATGGCCATCTGCCTCGACTGGGTGGGTTGAAAAAAGAGGTAAAAAGTAGGAGGCCTGGCAGTAGCTACATTCAAAACAAACATAACAAATACAATTCAACATTAACATTCACAGCCAGACCTTCCAGGATCAAGCTGAGTTAGGCTCCACATGCAGGTGAAGGCCAGTTTAGGAAGCTTGGGATCAGACCGCCAAGGTCTCCGCCTTTGACCACCGCCTGATCCACATAGCACCGGACCCCCATGATCCCTCCTGCAGGTGGTGAGCCCACTGGAGAATGGACCCATGTAACTCCTTTGGGCTGAGCCCGACCAGGTCCCATGGGCGGAAACCCAGCCACCAGGCGCTAGCCATCGAGCCCCTCCCCCAGACCTGGCTCCAGGGAGGGGCCCCGGTAACCCCATACTGGGTGGGGTACACTGAATCCTTGTTCTAATATTTATCATGAGAGTCTGTTGGATAGTTCTTTGTCTGCAGGGATGGCAATTTTCCACCGATCCGTGGATTTCCACCGATTTATTTTCAAATTGATCATTTCTGTGAATCGTCTAAATCTGTTGAGAAAATTTTAGGGGGGTAAGGCACCTTATTGTTACCGATTTTAGCGAAAATCAACACGATTACATAAGCACTGCGCGCATTCCCCGGGTCAAGTTCTCGCAATAACCCGGATGTACTCAAGCTACTGCTGTATTGTAAACAGCCCTGCGATTGGATAGTTGCAAACGATTGGACCAATCAAATGGCTCGTATGCTTTGTCAAAAATTCATTGCGGCTTGTTCATCTGGATGTTGAGTTTTTTTCAGTAATTTGCCGAATTACGTTTAATTTTATTCTTCCAGGAAGATAAAGTACGTTAAGTACGTTAGCGGCTTGTGGTCCACGAACTCAGTGAAGGTGCACCCTTTCAGCCAGAACCGGAAGTGGTGTACGCCAGGTAGAGAGCCATTAACTCTCTGTCGAACACGCTGTATTTACGCTCACTGTCGTGCAAAGACCTGCTAAAAAAAAAGGTGAGTGGCTGCCAAGAACCGGCAACGCATTGCTCCACAACGGCCGCTATGCCCATGTCCGAGACGTGGGTAATGAGCGCTGTTTTAACCTCAGACGCCTGCTCCCGTTCAGGAGTCCAGACGATTCTGGTCCGCCGGTTTCCGTTTGAGGTGCAGCGAACAGCCGCTGTATGAGCTGAGCTGCGCGGGGGGAGGAAAATGAGCTGCTCAGACTCAATGAGATTGAAACTGGTGATCTGAAATGAATGCTGAAATTGTAAAAAGTAATGGTATGTTGGAATTTTATTTCTATTATGGAATAGATAAAATTAACTGATTTTGATTGTGATCAAGTGTTAAAGCATGTGATGGATAATGCTTGGTTGGAATATTTACCTCCGCCAAGGAGGTTATGTTTTCATCGGCGTTGGTTTGTCCTGTCTGTTTGTTAGCGAGGAAAAGTGATGGACGGATTTTCATGAAATTTTCAGGAAAGGTTGTGTCATGGCACGGGGAACAGATGATTAGATTTGTGGTGATGATCTGAGAGTGCATACCTCCACCAAGGCTTTTTTGTATTTGTGCAGCAGGATTACACAAAAACTACTGATGGATGTGGATAAAATTTTCACCAGAGGTGGTTCTTGGGCTAGAGAGGAACCCATTATATTTTGGTGATGATCTGAGAATGCATACCTCAGCCAAGGCGCTTATCTTCTCACCAGTGTGTTAGCAACAATACTCCAAAACTGATGGACAGACTTTTGATGCAATTATCACCACAAGTGGGCTATAGGGCCTACACAAAAAACCGATTACATTTTGAGTTGATCCATGACAAACGGAAGGAGCCTTGCGAGGGATGCGCTCTGAGTGCTTTTCTAGTTTAGGAATGCTATCTTCTTGAAGCATAAGTCAATATTATACAGTAATAAGTGGCATTCAGCTGTTTTGTTTTATGTCATGTAAGCACAGGTTCTGGTACTTAAAAATCATAAAAACCCAGGAGCTTCGGGGGAGCGAAGCGTGACGGTTAAAGGTGAAAATTGGCTCAAAGTTCAATGAGGTACAGAAACACTCGGACAGTTTCTGAAGAAACCAGAAAAGGAGATGAAGTTCAAAGTTTCAGAGACTGACACAGCTTGCTGCCAAAAGGAAGAAAGTTTCACATTAGAAGTGACTTGGTGACCAGTGTAAATAGTGGTAAAAAACTCTAATAGAACTGTTAAATGGGTGTTTTTATTTTATTAGGGGTCCAATGTGTGACATTGGTGGCTAAAATTTAAAATTGATCAATCTGCACAAGAAAGTGACTAATCACTATCCAATTGTGTCAGGTTTATGAAACTATTACTATTTTCGTAACGGCATTCGCGTTCAGGAACTCTTGAGGATGAAGCGCTCACTTCAACTTACTTGTAAATGGGGACGTAAAACGGGACACTCGGGCTTTTGTTTCTCCGTGTGCCAATGCACTTTGCAATTGGCACACGTTTTACACCAAACAACTTCAACACTCCAGTATTTTTCACGCATCAAAACTCATCAACAGCTACATTTTCATGACATATTAAGATGTGATAACGTGTATACATACCTTCAAATTCTCCCTGTTTGTTGGATAAGACGTAAAATCACAAAAGGCGTAAATGCGGGGACACGGAAGTTTGGACCTTCGATAACTTCAATATAAAGTGACCACGGTTAATCCTCTCCACATGGGTTGAGCACATCCGGGGGTAGAGAAAATAAAAGTGCTTTCCCAGGGCGCTCACCTCGCCAGACGGGGCTGCGCGTGGCCGACCAAGACCGAAGACGTAAATTTTTTAAAGGACACCATATTCGATGTGTCATAAATGTTTGAGATTTTATTGAAATATTCTACATCTGAGCTTCACAAAGACTGATCTCCTTTTTATGTGTATGGTTTGGGATTTGAAAGGTGCAAAGTGAAAAGCATCAGCAAGTCCTGTTTTCTGGTTACTTTACCAAATAAACTTGCATGTTGCTGCGTAAATTCAGGGACACGGAAATTTACGTCGTACGAGTAAATTTGCAGGGGTCGCCGTACAAAAAACCATAGATCTGATCACAATGGGGAATGTTTTATTTTGAATTTGCATTACAACTCTGTTATCTCTACATTTGAGTAGAAAGAGTTACTCAGAGAATCACTTTACAGTACTTTGAAATTGATGCGATTTTCATGTCACACAAAAAAACTGGGAAAAATGAGGCGACACGACCAAAGAGTTTCGATTCTAACGGCAAAATCAATGATTTTTTTTAAAATTGCAATGCAAGTCTGAAACTCTTTTATGTTCCCTTGCAAATTATAAAAACGAAACCGACATCTGCAGATTACAGAAAAAGAGAGAGCGCTTGAAAGTCGGATACCCCTGATATAGTGCACTGGACCCCCCCCCCCCCCCAAAAAAAAACACCCAAATATGTTTGGACTAAAGACAGTGAGACAACATTGAAGAAAAAGTAAGTTAACTTTTCATTAAATTTAATGATTTATCTAAGTCTAGTATTTCATTTTTTTAATCATTTTTTTTTCAGTCTAAATTACTTCTGTTTTACTGAAAACCTCCCAGCTTCAGGGGGCTGCGCCTCCCCGGCCCCCCCGTAAGTCGATCGACCAAATTAGATTTCAGCTGAAATCAGAATTTCCTGTTGCCATCCCTGTGTCTGGCCCTTCACCCAGGTCCAGTTTATCTTAGGTGACCCTACCAGAGGCATATTGCCCCAGACAAGATAGCTCCTGGGATCACTAGGGCATGCAAACCCCCCACCACGATAAGATGACGATCCTTGAGGGGGCATGAGGCATGAGGGGGATCACAGGGGCTGAAGTTGCCAAGGTGATTAAAAATCTCTTTGGTGGCCAGGCCCCGGGGGTGGATGAGATTCGCCATGAGTACTTCAAGGCCCTGGATGTTGTAGGGCTGTCATGGTTGACACACCTCTGCAACATTGCATGGAGGTCAGGGGCAGTGCCTTTGGCATGGCAAACTGGGGTGGTGGTTCCTCTTTTTAAAAAAGGGGACTGAAGTGTGCTCCAACTTTAGAGGGATCACGCTCCTCAGCCTCCCTGGGAAGGTCTATGCCAAGGTACTGGAGAGGAGAGTCAGGCCGTTGGTTGAAACTCAGATTCAGGAGGAGCAATGTGGTTTTCATCCTGGCTGTGGCACATCGGACCAGCTCTTTACCCTCTCGAGAATCCTCGAGGGTTTGTGGGAGTTTGCCCAACCAGTTTCCATGTGTTTTATGGACTTGGAGAAGGCATTCGACCTCGTCCCTCGTGGTTTTTTGTCGGGGGGGGGGGGGGGGCTTCAGGAGTATGGGGTATCGGGCTTGTTGTTACGAGCTATTCGGTCTCTGTACGACCGTTGTGAGAGTTTGGCTCATATTGCCAACACTCGATCAGACTCAATCCCAGTGAGAGTTGGACTCCGCCAGGGCTGCCCTTTGTCACTGATCCTGTTCATAATTCTTATGGACAGGATTTCTAGGCGCAGCCAGGGAACAGAGGGTGTCATGCTTGGTGACCAAAGGGTCTCTGTTGTTTGCAGATTATGTTGTCCTGCTGGCTTCATCCAGCAATGAGCTGTAGATCTTACTGGGACAGTTTGCCGTTGAGTGTGAAGTGTCTGGGATGAGAATCAGTACCTCCGAGTCCATGGTTCTCAGCCAGAAAAAGGTGGATTATCCTCTCCGGGTTGGGGACAGGCTCCTGCCTCAAGTGGAGGAGTTTAAGTATCTTGGGGTCTTATTCACGAGTGAGGAGAGAATGGAGAGAGAGATTGTTGTACTGGTCTGTTGTGGTGAAGAGGGAGCTGAGCTCTAAGGCAAAGCTGTTGATTTACCGGTCAGTCTACGTTCCTGCCCTCACCTATGGTTGACATCACGGAGCTGGTGGCTGTTGGAGACCTTGTGTTCCTCCACTTTTCGTTTGAGGATGCCCCACAGATGCTCAATAGGGTTTAGGTCTGGAGACGTGCTTGGCCAGTCCATCACCTGTACCCTGAGTTTCTTTAGCAAGGCAGTGGTCATCTTGGAGGTGTGTTTGGGGTCGTTATCATGTTGGAATACTGCCCTGCGGCCCAGTTTCCGAAGGGCTGTTTCAGTTTGTCACAGTACATGATGGCATTCATGGTTCCCTCAGTGAACTGTAGCTCCCCAGTGCCGGCAGCACTCATGCAGCCCCAAACCATGACTCTCCCACCACCGTGCTTGACTGTAGGCAAGACACACTTGTCTTTGTACTCCTTCACCTGGTTGCGGCCACACAGGCTTGACACCACCTGAACCAAATAAGTTTATCTTGGTCTCATCAGACCACAGGACATGGTTCCAGTAATCCACGTTCTTAGTCTGCTTGTCTTCAGCAAACTGTTTGCGGGCTTTTTTGTGCATCATCTTTAAAAGGGGCTTCCTTGTGGGACGACGGCCATGCAGACCAATTTGATGCAGTGTGCAACGCATGGTCTGAGCACTGACAGGCTGACCCCCCCCCCCCCGCCCTTCAACCTCTGCAGCAATGCTGGCAGCACTCATATGTCTACTTCTGGATATGATGTTGAGCATGTGCACTCAACTTCTTTGGTTGTACATGGTGAGGCCTGTTCTGAGTGGAACCTGTCCTGTTAAACCGCTGTATGGTCTTGGCCACCGTGCTGCAGCTCAGTTTCAGTGTGTTGGCAATCTTCTTATAGCCTAGTCCATCTCTATGTAGAGCAACAGTTCTTTTTTTCAGATCCTCAGAGAGTTCTTTGTCATGAGGTGCCATGTTGAACTTGCAGTGACCAGTATGAGAGAGTGTGAGAGTGATAACACCAAATTTAACACACCTGCTCCCTATTCACACCTGAGATCTTGTAATAGTAATGAGTCACATGACACTGGGGAGGGAAAATGGCTAATTGGGCACAATTTGGACATTTTCACTTAGGGGTGTGCTCACTTTTGTTGCCAGCAGTTTAGACATTAATAGCTGTGTGTTGAGTTATTTTGAGGGGACAGAAAATTTACACTGTTATACAAGCTGTACACTGACTACATTACATTATATCAAAGTGTCATATCTTCAGTGTTGTCCCATGAAAAGATAAAATAAAATATTTACAAAAATGAGGGGTGTACTCACTTTTGTGAGATACTGTGTGTGTGTGTGTGTGTACACACGTGGACAAAATTGTTGTTACCCCTCTGTTAATGAAAGAAAAACCCACAGTGGTCACAGAAATAACTTGAATCTGACAAAAGTGGTAATAAATAAAAAGTCTATGAAAATTAACCAATGAAAATCAGACAATGCTTTTGAATTGTGGTTCAAAAGAATTACTTTAAAACTCATGAAACAGGCCTGGACAAAAATGATGGTACCCTTAACTTAATATTTTGTTGCACAACCTTTTGAGGCAATCACTGCAATCAAACGATTTCTGTAACTGTCAATGAGACTTCTGCACCTCTCAGCAGGTATTTTGGTCCACTCCTCATGAGCAAACTGCTCCAGTTGTCTCAGGTTTGAAGGGTGCCTTCTCCAGACGGCATGTTTCAGCTCCTTCCACAGATGTTCAATAGGATTTAGATCAGGGCTCATAGAAGGCCACTTTAGAATAGTCCAATGTTTGGCTCTTAGCCGTTCTTGGGTGTTTTAAGCTGTGTGTTCTGGGTCATTATCCTGTTGCAAGACCCATGACCTACGACTGAGACCAAGCTGTCTGACACTGGGCAGCACATTTCTCTCTAGAATACCTTGATAGTCTTGAGATTTCATTGTACCGTGCATAGATTCAAGACACCCTGTGCAAGTTGCAGCAAAACAGCCCCAGAACATAACGGAACCTCCTCCATGTTTCACAGTAGGGACAGTGTTCTTTTCTTGGTATGCTTCATTTTTGCGTCTGTGAACATAGAGCTGATGTGCCTTGCCAAAAAGTTCCAGTTTTGTCTCGTCTGTCCATAGGACATTCTCCCAGAAGCTTTGTGGCTTGTCAACATGCAGTTTGGCAAATTCCAGTCTGGCTTTTTTATCATTTGTTTTCAACAGTGGTGTCCTCCTTGGTCGTCTCCCATGAAGTCCACTTTGGCTGAAACAATGATGGATGGTGCGATCTGACACTGATGTACCTTGACCTTGGAGTTCACCATGAATGTGTTTAGAGGTTGTTCTGAGCTCTTTTGTTACCATTCTTCATCAAGTTTCCTCCTGCGGCCACGTCCAGGGAGGTTGGCTACAGTCCCGTGGATCTTAAATTTCTGAATAATATGTGCAACTATAGTCACAGGAACATCAAGCTGCTTGGAGATGGTCTTATAGCCTTTACCTTTAACATGCTTGTCTATAATTTTCTTTCTAATCTCCTGAGACAACTCTCTCCTTTGCTTCCTCTGGTCCATGTTTAGTGTGGTACACACCATGTCACCAAACAGCACAGTGACTACTTGTCACCCTTTAAATAGGCCGACTGACTGATTACAAGTTTGTAGACACCTGTGATGTTAATTAGAGGACACATCTTGGTTGAACATGTCCCTATGGTCACATTATTTTCAATCTTTTCTAGGGGTGCCATCATTTTTGTCCAGGCCTGTTTCATGAGTTTGTTTTTTAAAATAATTCTGTTGAACCACAATTCAAAAGCATTGTCTGATTTTCATTGGTTAATTTTCATAGAATTTTTATTTATTACCACTTTTGTCAGATTCAAGTTATTTCTGTGACCATTGTGGGTTTTTCTTTCATTAACAGAGGGGTGCCAACAATTTTGTCCACGTGTGTGTGTGTGTGTGTGTGTGTGTGTGTGTGTGTGTGTGTGTGTGTGTGTGTGTGTGTGTGTGTGTGTGTGTGAAAACTTACTAAAAATGTGACAGCCCAAAAGAAAAAAAGTATCCTCTTTGAGAAAGTTACTGTTCTTAATTTCCTGCTCCGTGTGTAATCATTCTCCAGGATTTGTTGATTCACTTCCAGTGTAGGACTCAAACAGCACTGATGTGGTGTAAAAACGTAAATATTTAATGGGATTTTATGTTGATGTGTGATGTTAATTGTTTATTTTAATGGAGAAAGGTGTAACAATCAAAATATAAACACTCGTCATTTTATTTATGATTCACTAATTTTTTTATTCCATCCACGTTCACATTTTAATTGCGGACTTAGTGTTGGAATCTGTAGCATTTTTTTTTTATTTTTAGATGAATGAATGAATGAACAGGGAGAAAGGGTATGCAGAAGTAACTACATAGGAATATCAAATGAAAATAAATAGTGAAACGTATGTCTAAGGGAGATGTGTTCACTCCAGAAGCAGGTCCAGAACAGCAGGAAGCCTCCACAAATGCTGATCTTTATATGAGCGTCACCTGACGCGGATGTCAGCTGAACTGCACTGAGCATTTCTCTGATTTTCAAAACGTCCGTAAAACTAGGTCCAAACGCTATAGAGTGAACCCAGCTTTAACTTAGGCTGACTTAGGTAAACTCTGCGTAACTTAGCTCAGCACTCAGGAACTTTTACAAAATGAGCGCAACTTTCACAAACGTGTATTTCCAAACATTGGTAAATTTTCAGTATGTTGAAAATTTTCAAAGAATACTTTTACCAGCATTTGCCAACAAACACCAGTAATCATCAGCTTTTGCCAGCAGAGCCAGACGTTTGCCAAAACATTGTTAAAAGTTGGTCCAAACGCTGCAGTGTGAATCCACCTTTACTCTGGGCACAGATAGTAGGCCTGACCTTGATGATCTGAGGGCTCTGGGTGGTTCATAATGGACCAGCAGATCTGAAATGTATTTTGGCCCTAAACCATTCAGAGCTTTATAGACCAACACCGGTATTTTGAAATCTGTTCTTTGACAGACAGGAAGCCAGTGTAAAGATCTGAGAAGTGGAGTTATATGATCTACTTTCTTGGTGAGGACTCGAGCTGCGGCGTTCTGAACCAACTGTTACTGAGCATTTTGCATTGGTATTTCCTTTTCTTAGTGAATCTACTGTAACACTGTGTGACTAAATAGAGAATATTACCAAAAAACAAAGGGTGAAATGATTCCACTCCAAACAAGCTTTTATGGGTTTGTGGATTATTTTTGAAACTTATGGTGAACACAACAGATAATTCCATATAACTTATTCTCCACACCCAAAATTTATTTACACCCAATAGTCCTTTTTTTCGGGCTGCACGGTGGCGCAGTGGTTAGCACTGCGGCAGCACAGTTTACCCTTGGCCGAGGGATTGTGGGGATCGTGGGATCGTGGGTTCGATCCCAGCCCCTGACCAACAGTGATCTGTGTGGAGTTTGCATGTTCTCCCCGTGTTGCGTGGGTTTACTCCGGGATTTCTCCGGTTTCCTCCCACATGCCAAAAACATGCATGTTAGGTTAATTGGCTGTTCTAAATTGTCCCTAGATATCTGTTTCCTATAGGCCCTTAGAATAGAGGGTTAGTATTAATGAAAGCGCTTTGAGTGGTCTTTGTGACTAGAAAAGCGCTATATAAGTGCAGGTTAGTTAGTTAGTTAGTTGTGCCGGCGAAGATCTGGGGCTCAGTTATGGACAGTTGAAAACCGATATTTGGGGTATAAAAAAAAGAAGGAGAAAAAATGAAGTGTCCAAATAATGTCACTCAAAAGTTAACAGGATGTCACTGTGTGTTTGGTCACAAAAACCCCTGAGCTCAGTCAAAATGCAGATGAGGAAAAATGAGTAGAGAGACGAGAAGGGAACGCTCTCACCAGTCTCAGGTCCTGTCATCCCTCACTCCGGGTGCACTGTGAATTTCCCCACAGCCTGGCGTCCTGCTTCCTGGGCCAACCAACTGCCTGCTCCTCAGCGTGGATGTGCCGACCCCCGCGGGTCCCACGTAGCCTCCCTGCGGTCCGACGCTCTTTTGGTTGCTCCTGTGGTCTCTGAAAGGCCTTTCCTCCGCTCCTCTGTGAGTCTGTGGCTCTCTGTGACTGAGTGCTTGTGTGTCTGGCAGCGACTTCCGCCTTCCTCCTTAACCCGCTGCCAGCTGCTGGAAATCAGCTGATAACCCCTCCCATGACCAGCTGACTCTGTGACAAGTTGATTAGGTTTTCAGACATACATACACATACATTTTGGTAGTGGAACATGACTATTAAAGAGGCACAAACAATGAAATGGAGCATTTTAAATCTTGCATCATATCATTTGTGACAGCAAGGTTCTCCCTTTATGTGGTTACCATTCTCTCCATAAAATGGGCAATGCAATAAAATACCGTATTCTTGGGACTATAAGGTGCACTATCAATGAACGGTCTATTTGATGGTCTGTTTTCATACATAAGGTGCACCGGATTATAAGGCACATTAAAGCGAGGTAGTCGGAGCCGGGGAAAGAAAATTTTTTGCGTGCATGGAAAGAAAATTTTATCTATAGTCATTATAGACACATATAGCGCGATTGTCTGCGAGTGTGAATGACCTGTTCCATGAGCAGGCGGAACGTTTTTAGTCCGTGGCTGTTCATCGCCATATTGGCCAGAATACTCGCTCGGTACTTGATACGGCTCGCTCTCCGGCGGCGGCCCTGATAAGTAAACATATGCCAGGATGCTTGAATTCTTTCGTCCCAAAAATATTATTTTTGAATATTTAATTACAGCTAAACGGGAGCAGTTTTGATGCCGAAATTTCACATACAGATCCTAATATACGTGTTCTATACACCATCGGCTTTTGGGTATCGACTACGTAGTCGAATCTGGGAATTTTTTTTTTTTTGCGTGCATGGAAAGAAAATCCGATCTATAGTCATTATAGACACATATAGCGCGATTGTCTGCGAGTGTGAATGACCTGTTCCACGAGCAAATGTACGTTTTTGGTCCGTGGCTGTTTACATCGCCAGGATACTCGCTCAGTACTCGATACGGCTCGCTCTCCGGCGGCAGCCCCGAGAAGTAAACAATGCAAACAAATGCCGGGACGCTTGAATTCTTTCGTCCCGAAGATATCATTTTTGAATATTAACACTAGAAGACCCAGACATTAGCCCTCTTGTGGCCACTTGATGGTCCCCCTATGGGTTTTCTAGCCAAAAAGGCCAAATGGCCCCTCTCTGGGACTTCTAGTGTTAATTACAGCTAAACAGGAGCAGTTTCGATCCACGATCCATTGGCAGATAGTGGCGTAACTCGCTAGCAATTTAACTTTGAACGACCTGTTGACACCAATATAGCGGTTGGAGTTCTTTGGTTAATCCACTCAGAATGATGGCAAGCTCTGAATTTGTTTGCTTCACTTGGGTTTTGACAGTATCGGTGAGGTGGGCGCGCATGGAGTGGCAGATCAATAGGGATGGAGATTTGTGGAAAAAGCCATCCGGCCATTATGTTGAAGCACATATTACTTCACAAGGCTCCTGACTACCGTAATGCTCCGACAATCCATCAAGCGGTTCGGCTTCGTAGCTTACCAAAGTCATACTAAAACATTTTTGACAGATTTTTGAGCGCCGTGTACCACATAAAATCGGTTCGAGGTCAGTAAGCTCAACCAGAATTGATACATAAGGCGCACCGGATTATAAAGCGCACTGTCGATTTTTGAGAAAATTAAAGGATTTTAAGTGCACCTTATAGTCCAAAAAATACGGTATGTGGCAGTGCTACAATACATTCATTCAATATTACACTCAACTCACCACAGAGAGATGAAGTCTTGGCGAAAAACACTGCATCCTCACTTATTCTGGCTGTAGACCTGTTTTTGTGGACGCTTCACAGGCACTCTTATAAAAGGTATTGATGATGCGTCCATTTAGCCTGAGTCTCATTGGCTAGTTACAGAGGTGTTCTGTTGATGAGTGCTGCGACGTTCCTAAAGTTGGTTTCTTCAACTTTCAGCACCGTGAGTGCAACGACAAAAAGCACTGAGCACTGAAAATGTTTTTGTGTTGAGTGGGTTAAATGCCTGACTGTAGAGAATGGACCGCGCTGGAGTGCACTTTTTTGTTCCGTCAGAATGAATTGTGTTATTAATCTATGGTCCATATCCAGACAGCATGACAGCGATGCCTTAGCTACCCAACCGGAACTCCCAGACCCAAATAAAATCAGGAGTCTCTCTTCACTGTTGTGCACCATGCCAAAGACGGTCTGGGCGGGCGGGCGCCAGCTTCCGCTTTTAAGGTCCTGGGTTTTGTTTTCATTCTGTCAGCAACAAATTACATTATAAATACATAATAATCGGAATCTTTCCCTTTGCGCATCAATTTAGAATCATTTACATCTACATCGAGATGCATCAGAAAAATTATTATTCCCCCACCTCTTGTGTGTTCTTGGTGAAAACAGCTGGAGAATGGAAGCTTACGTTTTTAGGGAGGAGGCCCACAGCGACAGTGCTCCACCTGTTCCCCACTGGGGTGCTGGCAGGCCGGGGTGGATCTTGTGGGTCTGTTCAGTCGACTCATGGGCTTATTCTCCCCTCAATTTTTTAAAACTTGTTTCCAGTCCGTAAAGCAAAAACTGTTGGGACCACTGCTCTATGGAGTGGATTTTTTTGGGGGGGGGGGGGCACCCCTCCCCAACCTAACCTGGACACGGGTTGGGAGTGGGCAGGTGGGGTAGGGGTGGGTATGTGTTTGAAGAGGAGGTAGAGTGGGCTGAAGTTGTGGGACAGATGGAGTGTCTCTATAAACAATACTGGGTCAGTCTGTCATTAGTGAAAATATCTCGATACATTTTACAGTATCCAGATATCGCCTGGCCCTGTGACTCAGACTTCCAACCTTCCTGGAACCCAGCAGCATTTGTCATTGGTCCATTGGCGGGAACATACAGGAGGAGGACTTCCTGTAGACATAAAGTGGTTTCTTTGCCCACCTCGTGTCTCACCTGTCTCTCCTATGTCTCCAGGTGTCCTCCAGCTGCTCACAGCCAGAACGTCGAGGAAGTTTCTGGCGTGTCGCCTCACTCCTGACATGGAGACCAAACTGTTGTTCATGACGTCCAGGGTAAGAACACAATGCCGTCAGCTGTGGTCAAGTTAGTGTTTAGTCAGAGGTCTATAATATTCCCAGGGTATGTTTCAGTGACCTGGTTCCACTAACCCAGACATTCAGAGAAAAGCTCAGTAAATTTACAGAAAAAGACCTAAAAAAACTTGGGTAGTTTCCATGACAATGTGTCCCGGTCCTCAGGTACGTTTTGGGCAGCAGAAGCGGTACCAGGACTGGTTTCAGAGACAGTACCTGTCCACAGCCGAGAGCCAGTCGCTGCGCTGCGATCTGATTCGCTACATCTGCGGTGTGGTCCATCCGTCCAACGAGGTGCTGAGCTCAGACATCCTGCCACGCTGGGCTATCATTGGCTGGCTGCTCACCACCTGCACGGTAAAGGGGCGTGGTCTCAGGCTCTGTCTGAAGGTGATTAAAGTTGGTGACCAATCAGCTGCTCTGTTTCTGACAGTCTAACGTGGCAGCCTCCAATGCCAAGCTGGCGCTCTTCTACGATTGGCTGTTCTTCAACCCTGAGAAGGACAGCATCATGAACATCGGTAATACACTCATGGTGGTCCATATGACACTGATGCCGTCAACCCATGGTCATGTGACTTCTGTGTTTCAGAACCTGCCATCCTGGTGATGCATCATTCCATGAAACCTCATCCCGCCATCACGGCCACACTGCTGGACTTCATGTGCAGGGTAACATGCTACAGATACACAAACACATCTGCGCACGCCTACATACACCAACTGGGGAGGCGGCATGGGCAATCAGCAGCAGATTGAATAGTGCGTGAATGTGTTGGGCAGAACTTCAGAGGCGGGCTGGTGGCGTTTGCCGATGGTTCCTGGGATCCTGCAGCTGGTCGTGGTGGAGCTGCGGTGTACATTCCTCAGTATAGGGTATCTATCAACGGGGGAACCAGTGGTCACTTGTCAGTGTACACAGCTGAGCTGGTTGCCATTGTATTGGCTTTGCAGGGGTTGGAGATGGATTGTAGGAGTGGTGCAGTCATTGCTTCGAATGGTTGGGCGGCTCTCGGGAGTGTTTGGTAGCTGCCGTTGTGTGGGCAGGACCTGATTGTGGAAATCCACTCCTTGGTTTGCAGCCTCTACAGTGAAGGTCAGTCAATGGGCTTTCTTTGGCTTCCAGCCCATGTTGGAGTGGAGGGTAATGAGGATGTGGCTTTATTAGCAAAACAATCATTGGAATTCGAGGCGGTGGATCTGGGGGTCTCACTCAGTGGGGCGGAGGGCAAATCAGTAGTTGAAGGTTATGTAATGGAGGAGTGGCAGGAATGTTGGGACTCAGTGGGTGCAGGAGGACGTCTTTGTGACATTCAGGGGCGGGTGTGCTCTGGAGTGGGAGTTGGCGGAGGCGGGAGGGAGGAGATGCTCATCACCCGATTGAGAGTGGGACGCACTGTTTTGGACCAGACGCTACATGGAGTGGGTGGGTGCCTGGCTGGCAGCTGTGCACGATGAGGTTCTCCAGAGGCGGTTCGGCACGTTTTGTTGGAATGTCGGGGATGCCGGGAACGGGGGAGACATCGATTGCAGTGGTGGAAAGTGCTGATTTGGGTTTTGTTTTGGAGAGCATGTTGGGAACTGCAGTCAAAAAGATATATGTGGGTCTATTTGGATGTTTGGGTGCAGCTGGATTAATTAAAAGAATGTAGGTTGTTTTTTTGTTTCCCTGCCATTCTCTTGTCTGCACTCCAACCTGGTAGGTGGCGGTAATGCACCTGTAAGCTTTTTTGCCAACCGCCAATCAAATCTAAAAGAAGAAGAAGAACATACACACTACAGATATACTACTGTTCAAAAGTTTGGGGTCACTTAGAAATTTCCTTATTTTTGAAAGAAAGGCACTGTTTTTTTCAATGAAGATAACTTTAATCAGAAATACACTCTATACATTGCTAATGTGGTAAATGACTATTCTAGCTGCAAATGTCTGGTTTTTGGTGCAATATCTACATAGGTGTATAGAGGCCCATTTCCAGCAACTATCACTCCAGTGTTCTAATGGTACAATGTGTTTGCTCATTGCATCAGAAGGCTAATGGATGATTAGAAAACCCTTGTGCAATCATGTTAGCACAGCTGAAAACAGTTTAGCTGGTTAGAGAAGCTATAAAACTGACCTTCCTTTGAGCAGGTTGAGTATCTGGAGCATCACATTTGTGGGGTTGATTAAACGCTCAAAATGGCCAGAAAAAGAGAACTTTCATGTGAAACTCGACAGTCTATTCTTGTTCTTAGAAATAAAGGCTATTCCATGCGAGAAATTGCCAAGAAACTGAAGATTTCCTACAACGGTGTGTACTACTCCCTTCAGAGAACTGCACAAACAGTCTCTAACCAGAGTAGAAAAAGAAGTGGGAGGCCCCGCTGCACAACTGAGCAAGAAGATAAGTACATTAGAGTCTCTAGTTTGAGAAATAGATGCCTCACAGGTCCTCATCTGGCAGCTTCATTAAATAGTACCGGCAAAACGCCAGTGTCAACATCTACAGTGAAGAGGCAACTCCGGGATGCTGGCCTTCAGGGCAGAGTGGCAAAGAAAAAGCCATATCTGAGACTGGCCAATAAAAGAAAAAGATTAATATGGGCAAAAGAACACAGACATTGGACAGAAGAAGATTGGAAAAAAGTGTTATGGACGGACGAATCGAAGTTTGAGGTGTTTGGATCACACAGAAGAACATTTGTGAGATGCAGAACAACTGAAAAGATGCTGGAAGAGTGCCTGACGCCATCTGTCAAGCAAGGTGGGGGTAACGTGATGGTCTGGGGTTGCTTTGGTGCTGGTAAGGTAGGAGATTTGTTCAGGGTAAAAGGGATTTTGAATAAGGAAGGCTATCACTCCATTTTGCAACGCCATGCCATACCCGGTGGACAGTGCTTGATTGGAGCCAGTTTCATCCTACAGCAGGACAATGACCCAAAGCACACCTCCAAATTGTGCAAGAACTATTTAGAGAAGAAGCAGGCAGCTGGTATTCTATCTGTAATGGAGTGACCAGCGCAGTCACCAGATCTAAACCCCATTGAGCTGTTGTGGGAGCAGCTTGACCGTATGGTACGCAAAAAGTGCCCATCCAGCCAATCCAACTTGTGGGAGGGGCTTCTAGAAGCGTGGGGTGAAATTTCTCCAGATTACCTCAACAAATTAACAGCTAGAATGCCAAAGGTCTGCAATGCTGTAATTGCTGTAAATGGAGGATTCTTTGACGAAAGCAAAGTTTGAAGGAAAAAATTATTTCAAATACAAATCATTATTTCTAACCTTGTCAATGTCTTGACTATATTTTCTATTCATTTTACAACTTATGGTGGTAAATAAAAGTGTGACTTTTCATGGAAAACACAAAATTGTCTGGGTGACCCCAAACTTTTGAATGGTAGTGTACACAAACACGTCTACCTGTATGTTCTCCTCAGATCATCCCCCACTTCTTCCCTCCGCTGGAGTCTCAGGTCCGTCAGGGCGTCTTCAACTCTCTGACCTTCATCATGGAGAAGAGAGTGCTGGCGTAAGAAACACCACACACAGTAAACACACACCTGTTTTACCTGTCTTGGGTCCTGATTGGCTGTTCTGTATCTCAGTCACCTCGCTCCGTTGTTCGACAACCCAAAGCTGGACCGAGAGCTTCGATCGATGCTCAGAGAGAGATTCCCCGAATTCTGCAGCCCCCCGTCACCACCCACAGAGGGTAACACACATGTGCTTACGTACACATAAACATACGTGTTCCATCTATGTTCCAATGCCTGATATCCTACCAAAGGCCAGAAAAGCTCCGTAATACACATGCTAACATGCTAACCCATAAACTAACACACTGATGTTAACACACACATTAACACATGCTAACCCATGCTAACCCACACACTAACACACTCCTACATGCTAACACACATATGTCACAAACCCGGCTCCAGGTTTGACATAGAAGGGAGATCACACGAAGGTACCAGTTTAGACATTAATTTATTATTTAAAAGCAAACAAAAATGAAAGACAGGGATGGCAATTTTCCGCTGATCCGCGGATTTCCGCCGATTTATTTTCAAATTGATCATTTCTGTGAATCGTCTAAATCCGTTGAGAAAATTTTAGGGGGGGTAAGGTACCTTATTGTCACCGATGTTACCGATTTTAGCGAAAATCAACACGATTACATAAGCGCTCGGCGCTTCCCCGGGTCAAGTCTCCCACGATAACCCGGATGTTCTGTACTCAAGGTACTGCTGTATTGTAAACGGCCCTGCGATTGGATAGTTGCAAACGATTGGACCAATCAAATGGCTCGTTGTATGCTTTGTCAAAAAATCATGGCGGCGTGTTCGTGTTGGATTTCTGAGCTTTCGGTATCGTTTTCAGCGGAATTATGAGATTTTTATCGAAGGATCAGGAGTCATCAGTGCTAGAAATAGACAAAAGTGTCAAAAATAAGTTCCGGTGGAATTGGCTTGAGAGAAAAGTGACGGTAAAGGTGAAAATTGGCTCAAAATTCGATGAGGTAACAGAAACACTCGGACAATTTCTGAAGAAACCAGACGTGGCCGGAAAAGCTTTTTGTGTGTATTGTAAACACTTGATTGACTATGGATCGCGTGGATGTGTGGCGCTGTCAGATCACGCATCAAAAGTGAAGAGTAAAATAATAATAAACTCTTATAGAACTGTTAAATATGTTGGACTAAAGACAGTGAGACAACACTGAAGAAAAAGTAAGTTAACTTTTCATTAAATTTAATGATTTATCTAAGTCTAGTATTTCATTATTTTTTTTTATCATTTTTTTCAGTCTAAATTACTTCTGTTTTACTGAAAACCTCTCAGCTTCAGGGGGGCTGTGCCCCCCCCCCATAAGTCAATCGACCAAATTAGATTTCAGCTGAAATCAGAATTTCCTGTTGTCATCCCTGGAAAGAGTGTCTATAAGAATCAGTGGTGTGTTTATGCATGGGATACATGAAACAGACAGTCACTAGCCAGTCCAGTGGCTGCACATGCCTCTGTCAGGGGCTGCAACTATGCCCAGCGGCCAGCCCAGAACAAGACAGCCCTACGACTACAAACAATGCAGACAGAACAGGACTGCCAGCACAGCCTCGACCAGGTGGCAGAAAACAGGACCAGGCAGAGCAGAGTAGAAGGTGACTGGCCTCCACGGGAGCAGAATGCTACTGAGAGGCACACAGGGATGACTTTTATCGGCACCTTCCAGCCAGGGGCGGTCCTTCACAGCTCCACCTACAGCATGGGAGAAAAGACACAAAAAGGACCCACTCCAAAGAGGAGCGGGGGCTGTAACCCCCCCCCCCCCCCACACACACACACACATACACCACCTGGCCTACAAATAATAGTCCTAATAATTTATCATTCAATAATAAATGGTCTCAATTCTTTATTTACAGTTTTCTATGGCCCATTAAAAACTACCACCAGTACAGATCCACTATATTTTTTTTCTTTACCAAGTCCTGGTGTAAGCACCCCGCCAACCCATCCATACCTCGTCAGCCACCCAGCAACTCCCTGCGCCTGGAGAAGCAATTTATGAGGGCTGACAAACCAAACAGATGGCACAGGTAACTTTGGACAAGAATTACCAAGTCCAACACCCAAGAACCCAGTGCTCTGGACAAGGCCTTCATCACAACATCCCAAGCTTTTGTTGTGTGGTAGACGTCCACACAGTAGATCTGCAAAACATAACACATCAGTCAGACAATAATCTTGTAGTCCATAGACTAATAGGAAATAGATGTCCCTCAGGAGGACGACCAAAGTCCAGGGTCCACTGAACAGGAAGGAAAAACCTGTCTGGAGGCTGATCCAAACCCACAGACAGCCAGAAAAAAATAGAAGTGTCCATCAGGAGGACGACCACTGTCAGAACTCCACCAGACAACAGAGGTCTCAGTCCAGAAGCAAGATAGCATGGCTCAGAAACAAACCACAGTCCATGCAGGTTTTGCAGTAACTTAGGGTGTTTTCACACCTAAATTTGTTTAATTTGGTCTGAATCAGTTGACAAGTTTGTTACTTTGTATCATTTTCTCCTTGGTTCGGTCCCCTTTCACACAGGCAAAAATTCAAGCAGATCAAACTGTCACGTTAAATCCTGCGAGACTTGCATCAGAACATTCTCTGTTCTTATTGGTCAGATTTTTTTGCTGCGAGAACAGGAAAGAACAGCCTTCCTGGGAACGTCTATGCCGAGGTACTGGAGAGGAGAGCAATGTGGTTTTTGTCCTGGCTGTAGCACATTGGACCAACTCTTTACCCTCTTGAGAATCTTTGAGGGTTTGTGGGAGTTTGCCCAGCCAGTTTACATGTGTTTTGTGGACTTGGAGAAGGCATTCGACCGCGTTCCTCGTGGTTTTTTGTGGGAGGTGCTTCGGAAGTATGGGGTATCGGGCTTGTTATTACGAGCTATCTGGTCTCTATACGACTGTTGTGAGAGTTTGGTTCTTATTGCCAACACTCGGTCGGACTCATTCCCAGTGAGAGTTGGACTCCGCCAGGGCTGCCCTTTGTCACCGATCCTGTTCATAATTTTTATGGACAGGATTTCTAGGCGCAGCCAGGGAATGGAGGTTGTCATGCTTGGTGACCACAGGATCTCATCTCTGCTGTTTGCAGATGATGTTGTCCTGTTGGCTTCATTCGGCAATGACCTACAGATCTTACTGGGACGGTTTGCCTCTGAGTGTGAAGCGACTGAGATGAGAATCAGCACCTCCAAGTCGGAGTCCATGGTCCTCAGCCGGGAAAAGGTGGATTGTCCTTTCCAGGTTGGGGATAAGCTCCTGCCCCAAGTGGAGAAGTTTAAGTATCTCAGGGTCTTATTCATGAGAATGGAGCGAGAGATTGACAGACGGATCGGAGCAACATCTGCAGTGATGCGGACGTTGTACCGGCCTGTTGTGGTGAAGAGGGAGCTGAACTCTAAGGAAAAGCTGTCGATTTACCAGTCAATCTATGTTCCTACTCTTACCTATGGTCACAAGCTTTGGGTAATGACCGAAAGAACATGATCGCGGATACAAGCGCCTGAAATGAGCTGTCTTCGTAGGATTGGGGCCAAGAGAGAGTGGGGCCATAACACATGCTAATACACACACTAACACGCATGCTAACACACATGCTAATGCACACTAACACATGCTGACACACACGCTAATACACATGCTAACACAAATGCTAATACACACAACACATGCTGACACATATGCTAATACACATGCTAATATTCACGCTAACACACATGCTAATACACACTAATACATGCTGTCACACATGCTAGTATACATGCTAACACACACTAACATACATGCTGATACGCATGCTAACACACATGCCAATACACACACATGCTCCGGCACACCCGCTAGCCCATACAATAATGCACACATGTTTACATGCTCAAGCTAACACACATGCTAACTCACGAATGCATTTTTTAAAAACTTGATGCACCATAACAAACAAGTTAACAGAGATTAAGACAAATGTATCTGTTGGAAAAATTCCTTCAACCAGTAGTCAAAAAAAATCAGGCAGGATCAATGTTTCAGCAAATTTAATATGCACTGATCAGCGGAAGACAATACAGAGTACAGCTTTTACAGACTGCCGCAGTGCATTGGCTTAACTGACAGTGTTTCTGGCTAATATATCCAAGGGACCATCGGGGTGGGGTCTCCTTGATGAGTCCATTCATGACTCAGTGTAATAAGGTTTGCTGAGCCTTTTGATATTTCATTCATGTCTAAGATTATATTTGCTGAGTTCATGCAGAAAACACTAGTGATAAGCTGAACAGTCAGTGATAGAACTGAACATTCACAGTTACATCGGCATCCTTCAATCTGTTTTTTCCACTACTCAGCAACTCCAAATATGGTAACAAGATTTCCTAGGTATACACGTTAAGCTTTATAAAGAAAAATTCATATTCCTCAGTGTAACATAGAATTTTTCCATCATTCCCACCCTTGATGCCCAAAAAAGGCATCATTAAAGAAAAGTGGTTAAAAGTTGTGACGTTTTTAACGATTCTTTGTCCCAGTGCTTCAATCACCTCGCCAGGTGACCAGCAAAAGAGTTCACTAGTGGTTAGTGGGCACTTTTGATGAGTCCTGGATTCGGGACCTTTTGCAATGGTTGATTCCCCACCATGGATCTTTCTGCAACCTTGACAGTTGTGAAGGGCATCGACAGGACCTTTTTGGTGTGGTTTCAGGCAGATAATCCTCTTTCCGTTGTATAGTCACACTCGAATTATTGCTCGTTGAAATGAAGCCTTCAGCATTTTCACAATGTCCCCACGATGGCACTCTGGGCCCCTCCTCTCCTTCCACACTCCGCCTGAGAGGAAGGGAAAAAGAATGCAAGTCTCGCTTGCAAAATCCAGTGGTGTTTTTTTTTTTTTTTTTTTTTTTAATTTTTCTTACAATCATAATATTTCAAATTGATTAAAGCAGTAGCAGACAGGACTGCTTTTAGTAGTAGTAGATTAGTTTATTTGACAGGGACAGTGCAATAAACATAGACAATTAATCAAAGACAATCAATCTGATGTGTTGCACATAGAGTGTATAGCTATTAGCTAATTTGCAACTCTTGTCCCTGGATGGGCTTTAGAAAAAAGAATCAAGATAAAAAATATACACAATAACCACATACATCAATGCAGAAAAATAATAAATACACAATTATAAATATTATAAATATTGTAAATACACAAATATAACAGCCTGACTCACATTTAACATAAATATTATAAATATTATAAATACACAAATATAACAGCCTGACTCACATTTAACACATATAACATAACTCACATTTGCCTATTTCAGGCCTTCCTCCCTCCGTCACTCACTATAAACAAACACATTCATTCCTTCCCTTCATTCACTCTCACTTTGCAGACAATTAATTCATACATGAGTACATTCTTGTTTATTTTTCAGCCAGTTTTTAACATTTTTAGTGAATGTTTTAAAGTCCGTTATTATTTTAATTTCATTTGGCATTGTGTTCCAGATGTGACTGCCCTTTATAGAGAAAGCTGTTTGTCCAAATGTGGTTCTGCGGTGGAATATTTTACAGTTATTGTTAACAGAACTCCTGGTGGCTCTGCTGCTGTCCTGTCTTTGGACGAAACCAGCAAGTGGCTCGGGTGCTGATTTATGGAAACATTTGAACGTTAATTTCAGAAGACAGAGGTCAATGAAGCTCTCAAAACTCAATAGGTTGTATTTTTTTAAAACATTACAGTGATGCCACCTAATGGGCTTTTTGTCCAAGATTTTTAGGGTTTGATTATATAATGAACCTATATGTCTTATTGTGGAAGGGGCTGCTTGAGCCCAGACTGTCAAACAGTATGATATATGAGAAAAAACCATAGAATGCATATACAGTGCAGCTGCTTCGTAAGGTATGTAATATCTAATTAATTTAAAGCAGTTCAGATTTTTTTTTACTGTTTTTGAAATTTTCTTTATATGAAGATTAAATTTGAGTTGAGGATCTAGTACAATGCCAAGGTATTTGAATTCTGTAGCTAAACTGATGTCATGATCATGTATATTAACTTTAAAATGTTGCAGGTTACATTTTTTGATTGAAAAGCACATTGAGACTGTTTTCTGAAGGTTCAGCAATAGATGGTTCTTGAGGAGCCACTCTTGGACATCAACCATACTTGTAGACAGTACATCTGCAGCCTGTGCTGGAGTCTTGGCAGCTGTGTAAATAACTGCATCATCTGCATAAAGTTGGCATGTTGCAGCTGAGCAGTGTAACGGCAGGTCATTAATAAAAATGCTGAAAAGTAAAGGACCAAGAATGGACCCTTGTGGGATACCCATGCGGTTGTTTAAAAATGAGGATTTATCCTGGTGAACTTTTACACACTGTTCTCTATTCTGGAGATAAGATGCAAACCATTCTAATGTATTTGGGGAGAAGTTAAAAGATACCATTTTGGATAAAAGCAAACTGTGGTTTACAGTATCGAAAGCCTTTTTGAGATCTAGAAAAACAGCTCCTACCACATTACCCCTGTCCAAGGACTGTTTGACGTTTTCAATAAGGCAACAATTTGCTGTTTCTGTTGAGTATCCTGGTCTAAAACCAAATTGATGTGGATGAAGAAGTTGATTGTCTTGTAAGTAGTCTATCAGCTGTGTAGCTACAACTTTTTCAAGAACCTTAGATAGGACTGGTAAGATAGAGATTGGGCGGTAATTGCATATATCGTCTTTACTGCCTGATTTATGAACTGGTATGACGACAGCTTTTTTCCAGCCAGATGGAAATGTACTAGACCTAATGGAGAGATTAATGAGATGAGTCAGTGGTTTGATTAATATTTTGCTGTGCATTTTGAGAAAGGAGGTGCTCATATTGTAGATATCATTAGTTTTTGAGTTTGACAGTGTTTTAACAATACCAGCAATTAACTTCTCATTTACCTCATCGATGTGAAAAGTATCTGTTGGAAGTATGGAATTTGTGTTGTTGAGCACATTTGGCAGCACAAAAATTTTTGTTAAGTCTTCCACAGAGCCCACAAAGTGTGAATTAAATTCATTTGCCAAGTAGCCTTGTCACTGACGGTCTTGCCATTGATTCTAAGTTCCTTTACCCCCTTCTGATCGTTTTTTTTATTAGTTAAGTTATTTAAATGTCTCCATAGGGAACTGTTGTTACCCTTTGCATGATCTATCAGTTTATTGTAATAAGATATTTTTGATTTTCGCAGCTCATGTACCACTTTATTTCTTAAACTTTTGTACACAAGGTGATCATTTTGTAGTTTGGAGGTTAGTGATGTTTTCAGTGCATAGTCTCGCCTCTTCATAAGTTTTCTTATTTCATTATTTAACCATGGTAGGCTAATCTTCTGTTGTCTACTTTTAATTTGCTTTGAAAATTTTTCTATAGACTTTGTGATTGTTGCAGTTATAAAATTACAACAATCATCTACTTCACATGTTGACATGAGCTGCTCCCAATTTTGATTCTCTAAGTAATGTTCAAACTCCTCATTTTTTGATTTGGGGATAATAAAATTTGATTTGTCAATATCGACTCCCCCAAAATACTGTAGTCGCTTTTTAGTAAGTTTCCTGACAGCAAGAACCATGTTATGATCTGAGAGACCAGTTACAAGATTATAGGTTCTGGTTATTCATTCTGGTTTATTAGTAAATACCATGTCAATAAGTGTTCTGGATTGTTTGGTTATCCTGGTGGGTCCTTTGATGATTTGCTGGTAATTAAATTTAGTCATGAGGCTTTTCAGTTTTTGTTTGTCTTTTTTATCAGACCAGTTGATATTAAAGTCACCATGAATTATTGTTTCTCTGTTCTTCTCAAGTTGTTTAACCAGATCACTTAATTCATTATAAAAGGAAGAGTTGTGTGACGGTGGGTTGTACACTACTGCAATGTTGAAATTCATTACCGGAGAGAGACATACATTAACAGCTAAACATTCAAGTGAAGTATTCAAATCAACCAGTTGACATTTATATTTGTCTTTGATGTAAATTAAAACACCTCCTCCCCTCCCTACCTGCCTGTCTTTTCTAAAACACTGGTAGCCCACAATATCGATCATATTAGTGTCTATGTTACTGTGTAGCCAGCTTTCTGAGAGACAAAGGTAGTCCAGATTTGAGTCCAACAGCAACACCGAAATCTCATCTCTTTTGGGGATTATGCTCCGTATGTTTAAATGTCCGCCGAGGATCCCCTTTGGTTTAGCCTTGGTGTCCCAAAGAACTCGTGCATGATTAACAGTTTGGAAAAATAAATGTTGTTTTTGCTTCTGTACAGCTCGGTTTTGTGCTAACCCAGTGGTCTGCTGTTTAATAGTGGCAGGTCCAGGGTTAAGGTGAATATCTCCTGCCAGAAGTAGCAGAACTTCTCTATTCTCTTAGTTTTAAATAAATTGTGCATCAGTGCAATATATAAGAAATTAATCTGCACATTGATTAGTCATTCACTTTCCTCAATGAGTCTCCTGGTATTTCCAACCTTGAAACAGTGTAGTGTGCTATAGTCAGGCAGATAAGGGCCAATTTTCATAAGAATCGTTCACTTCTGGATAGAAGCATGAAATTTGGCACAAATGTAGTCCAATAAGTCCTGTTTCATATAAGATTAAGACCCACTTCGGATCTGGCTTGGTACTTGCATTATTAGTAGTAGATTAGTTTATTTGACAGGGACAGTGCAATAAACATAGACAATTAATCAAAGACAATCAATCTGATGTGTTGCACATAGAGTGTATAGCTATTAGCTAATTTGCAACTCTTGTCCCTGGATGGGCTTTAGAAAAAAGAATCAGGATAAAAATATACACAATAACCACATACATCAATGCAGAAAAATTATAAATACACAATTATAAATATTATAAATATTATAAATACACAAATATAACAGCCTGACTCACATTTAACACATATAACATAACTCACATTTGCCTATTTCAGGCCTTCCTCCCTCCGTCACTCACTATAAACAAACACATTCATTCCTTCCCTTCATTCACTCTCACTTTGCAGACAAATAATTCATACATGAGTACATTCTTGTTTATTTTTCAGCCAGTTTTTAACATTTTTAGTGAATGTTTTAAAGTCCGTTATTATTTTAATTTCATTTGGCATTGTGTTCCAGATGTGACTGCCCTTTATAGAGAAAGCTGTTTGTCCAAATGTGGTTCTGCGGTGGAATATTTTACAGTTATTGTTAACAGAACTCCTGGTGGCTCTGCTGCTGTCCTGTCTTTGGACGAAACCAGCAAGTGGCTCGGGTGCTGATTTATGGAAACATTTGAACGTTAATTTCAGAAGACAGAGGTCAATGAAGCTCTCAAAACTCAATAGGTTGTATTTTTTTAAAACATTACAGTGATGCCACCTAATGGGCTTTTTGTCCAAGATTTTTAGGGTTTGATTATATAATGAACCTATATGTCTTATTGTGGAAGGGGCTGCTTGAGCCCAGACTGTCAAACAGTATGATATATGAGAAAAAACCATAGAATGCATATACAGTGCAGCTGCTTCGTAAGGTATGTAATATCTAATTAATTTAAAGCAGTTCAGATTTTTTTTTACTGTTTTTGAAATTTTCTTTATATGAAGATTAAATTTGAGTTGAGGATCTAGTACAATGCCAAGGTATTTGAATTCTGTAGCTAAACTGATGTCATGATCATGTATATTAACTTTAAAATGTTGCAGGTTACATTTTTTGATTGAAAAGCACATTGAGACTGTTTTCTGAAGGTTCAGCAATAGATGGTTCTTGAGGAGCCACTCTTGGACATCAACCATACTTGTAGACAGTACATCTGCAGCCTGTGCTGGAGTCTTGGCAGCTGTGTAAATAACTGCATCATCTGCATAAAGTTGGCATGTTGCAGCTGAGCAGTGTAACGGCAAGTCATTAATAAAAATGCTGAAAAGTAAAGGACCAAGAATGGACCCTTGTGGGATACCCATGCGGTTGTTTAAAAATGAGGATTTATCCTGGTGAACTTTTACACACTGTTCTCTATTCTGGAGATAAGATGCAAACCATTCTAATGTATTTGGGGAGAAGTTAAAAGATACCATTTTGGATAAAAGCAAACTGTGGTTTACAGTATCGAAAGCCTTTTTGAGATCTAGAAAAACAGCTCCTACCACATTACCCCTGTCCAAGGACTGTTTGACGTTTTCAATAAGGCAACAATTTGCTGTTTCTGTTGAGTATCCTGGTCTAAAACCAAATTGATGTGGATGAAGAAGTTGACTGTCTTGTAAGTAGTCTATCAGCTGTGTAGCTACAACTTTTTCAAGAACCTTAGATAGGACTGGTAAGATAGAGATTGGGCGGTAATTGCATATATCGTCTTTACTGCCTGATTTATGAACTGGTATGACGACAGCTTTTTTCCAGCCAGATGGAAATGTACTAGACCTAATGGAGAGATTAATGAGATGAGCTAGTGGTTTGATTAATATTTTGCTGTGCATTTTCAAGATGGCGTCCAAATATGGCCGCCAAAAAACACGTTTTTGCTTATAAGTAGAAAATGTGAGCTTTTAGGGCATAATAATGTATTGTTGACTAATATAAATGTGTACATTCCGCACATTTTGAGCCCAAAATCAAGTCTGTATGACAAACGGTTCTTGAGATATGGCTTATTCAAGTAATCACAATAATGCAACTTCTTATGTTCATTTCAGGTACAGCAGTGGGAGTGTCAGTATTGAGATACAGGGATGTCCAGGTGGGTGGAGGATAACACCAGAAAGTATCCCCAGTTTCTGTACTGGGATACTGTGTTGAAGCTAGAGCTGCTTCTCCTTGAGTATGTGAGGTCCATCCGAGAAGGAAACTTCAATTTGTACGTTGAAGTCCTTGGACAACTGACACCTTGGATGTTCGCCTTAGACTGCTACCATTATGCCAGATGGCTGCCCATCCATGTATGGGATATGCTTAACCTACATCAGACTCACCCTGATGTTTACTCGAACTTCATGGATGGAAATTTTGTTGTAAAAAAGTCAGATCATGCTTTCTCGATGATTGCTTTGGACCACTGTCATGAACAAGAGAATGCCAAGATCAAAGGCCAAGGGGATGCTATAGGCCTCACTGAGGATCCTTCTGCCTTAAGAAGGTGGTTGGTTGCTGGCCCTGAAGTTGCTAGGGTTGTTAGTGAGCTAGAAGAATCTCTGTTGAAGCCCAAGGCAATGAATCAAGCATCATGATCAAATTCCAAGTGTCCAGGTTGCATTTGCAAAAAATGTTTGTAACCTAGTAGTTTCATTAGAGGACATGGGAAATCCCTTCAAAGAGACAAGCAATGACCTTGTTAGACTTGACACCAATGAAATAATGCCTCACCATATTATTAATGCAGTGAAATCAGCGCATGAATTAGGCATTGCTCAGTATCAGGAGTTTGTTGATAACAGACTGAATAAGCGTACAGTTGCTTTAACTGACACAGTTTCAAGAAACAATCTACCTCTGTTTGGTACTTATGAAGTGACAAACAATGTCAGTCAATGTAAGGTGTCTGCTTTGAAATCTGATTGCAATCTTTTTTGCTCGGCTCTATATTGCCTGTCAAACCCGTGATGGAAACATAGAGGAGTTTTTCAGACATGAAAACAATGCCCATCCTCCTTCACTGTCTGCTCTAGGCAAATTGCGTCAAGGCAAGAAGTCAGATTTGCTTCAGTGAATTGGGGTATCACAAAATCAGTTGTTACCAGCTGTTACCATGAAGGTCTTTGATGGAGCAGCTGTTGTGAATATGCTTGCACCTGGTAAAGCAAAGACTTTCCAAGAGTATTCAAGGGGAGTTTTCTTGCCTTACATCATTGATCAGGCTAAAGATGTGAAACGTGTTGATGTAGTGTGGGACCGATATTTTGACTGCAGCCTCAAAAAGGCAACCAGAGTGTCTCGAGGCAAAGGTATCCGAAGAAGGGTGCTTCCTGACACTGTCATTCCCAGTAACTGGCAGACCTTTTTGCGCTGCACCGATAACAAAGCAGAGCTATTCCAATTCCTTGGTAGAGAACTGGCTTCTCTAGAGGTGGAAGGTGTCTTGTTTGTTTCAACTTCTGATGTGAATGTTGTGAGCAACAGACCAAGTGACATGGCTTCTGCTGACATTGATCCAACTGATCATGAAGAAGCTGATACAAGGCTTATGTTGCATGTTGCCCATGGTGCAGCTCAAGGCCACAGGAGTGTATTGATAAGGACAGTTGACACAGATGTTGTTGTTCTAGCTGTTACATATGTAAATCAGCTGGACATTGACCTGTAGCTGGCGTTTGGTGTGGGAAAACATTTCACCTACATATCAGCAAACAGCTTGGCAGGTAGCCTTGGTCCTGACAAGTGCAAAGCCCTTCCCTTCTTCCATGCTTTCAGTGGCTCAGACACTACTTCCTCATTTGCTGGCAGGGGCAAGAAGACTGCATTTGATGCTTGGGAAGTTTTTCCTGAAGTGAGCTTCACTCCTGAAGTTATAACAGCAGAGGATGAAGCTGTTCTTGAACGGTACACGGTAATAATGTACAGTCGTACCTGCCCACTGTATCAGGTAAACAAAGCTCGTCAGACCCTTTTTGCACAAGGAACGCAGTCACTTGAAAATATTCCACCAACAAAGGCAGCATTAACAGAACATATCAAAAGAGCTGCTTATCAAGGTGGCTATGTGTGGGGTCAAGCACTGGATCCAGTGCAAAATCTACCAAGTCCTACACATTGGGGGTGGACTGAAGCAAGGGAAGGCTTCGTCTCAAAGTGGACCACTCTCCCTGAAGCTTCCAAAGTATGTCAAGAGCTTGTGCACTGTGGTTGCAAGAAAGCTTGTAGGGGCTTGTGCAAGTGCAGCAGGGCAAATTTAAGCTGCACTTCTCTGTGTTATTGTGGTGGTGCATGTCACCAGGCAGAAGGTTAGCGGAGGTCTTCTCGATCACTTCACTCTGTTGATGCATGGGTTGTAATGAGGTTACACTCGATATTTGGCATATCACTGACTGCGTTTTGTATTTTTAACTTTCTTGGGGTTTCTCATTATGCTATTATTGATCTTCGAATGTGATTCGAATGAACATATACCATAAATGTTCAATTACTATTGTTCAGCATTTGTATCTCTGTAACTTTTGATATGATTAAGATTATACAGTTTGTGGCAATTTTCAAAATGTTATATTTCAAGAACCGTTTGTTATACAGACTTGATTTTGGGCTCAAAATGTGCGGAATGTACACATTTATATTAGTCAACAATACATTATTATGCCCTAAAAGCTCACATTTTCTAGTTATAAGCAAAATGTGTTTTTTGGCGGCCATATTTGGACGCCATCTTGAATAATGCAAGTACCAAGCAAGATTCGAAGTGGGTCTTAATATTATATGAAAGAGGACTTATTGGACTACATTTATGCCAAATTTCATGCTTCTATCCAGAAGTGAACAGTTGTTTCACCTATCTGCCTGACTACTAGGGTCACTCCTCTTGACACACACACTCATTCAGCCGATAATCAGGCTTTACTCCAAACTTGACCAGATCTGCAAATGTATTATCAGATCATATCGGTTAATCAGTCAATCAAAGCTATGTTTGTATAGCTCTTTTCCAGACAAAAACTATAACTCAGAGTACATAATAGACAACAGATCATTAAGATTAAGACAAGAGCATTTAACGTTGTTAAATATATTTCTTTCATTTTCTGTCTGCTCTCGCTTTAATCTTGTAGAAATTAAAATTTAACTCACCAATAGAAGAACCATCTTCTTAGTTTTATTTTGTGTACTGCTTTTACCTATGGAGAAAGCAAAACAAAAGCAACCATATCTCCAAATACTTACCACTTAGCTGTATACAATCTAAACCCAATTCATCTGAAATGTGTTATTGTGCAAACAATAATGCATTTCAGATGAATATCACATTTCAGATTTCATCCCAGATGCTTCACACTCAGCGGCAAACCGTCCCAGCAAGAACTGTAGGTCATTGCTGGATGAAGCCAACAGGACAACATCATCTGCAAACAACAGATGAGATCCTGTGGTCACCAAGCATGACACCCTCCGTTTTCTGGCTGCACCTAGAAATCCTGTCCATAAAAATTATGAACAGGATCGGTGACAAAGGGCAGCCCTGGCGGAGTCCAACTCTCACTGGGAATGAGTCCGACCGAGTGTTGGCAATACGAACCAAACTCACAGCAGTCGTACAGAGACCGAGTAGCTCGTAACAACAAGCCCAATACCCCATACTCCCAAAGCACCCCCCACAAAAAACCACGAGGGACGCGGTCGAATGCCTTCTCCAAGTCCACAAAACACATGTAAACTGGTTGGGCAAACTCCTACGAACCCTTGAGAATTCTCGAGAGGGTAAACAGCTGGTCCGATGTGCCACGGCCGGGACGAAAACCACATTGCTCCTCCTGAATCCGAGGTTCGACCAACGGCCGGACTCTCCTCTCCAGTACCTTGGCATAGACCTTCCCAGGGAGGCTGAGGAGTGTGATCCTGATAAAGATGGAGCACACCCTCCGGTCCCCTTTTTTTGAAGAGAGGAACCTCCACCCCGGTTTGCCATGCCAAAGGCACTGCCCCCAACCTCCACGCAGTGTTGCAGAGGCATGTCAACCATGACAGCCCTACAACATCCAGGGCCTTGAGGTACTCAGGGCGAATCTCATCCACCCCCGGGACCCGGCCACCAAGGAGATTTTTAACCACCTTGGCGACCTCATCCCCTGTGATAGGCGAGTCATCCCCCTTGTCCACAAGCCCTGCTTCTTCTGTGGAAGGCATATCAGTGGGATTGAGGAGATCCTCAAAGTATTCCTTCCACCGCCCGACGATATCCTCAGTCGAAGTCAACAGCGCCCCATCCGCACCATACACAGTGTGGACAGGGAACTACTTCCCCCTCCTGAGCCGGCAGACAGTTTGCCAGAATCTCTTCGAGGCCGACCGAAAGTCTTGTTCCATGGCCTCACCGAACTCCTCCCATACCCGGGTTTTTGCTTCAGCAACCACCCGAGCTGGACTCCGCTTGATCTGCCGGTACACCTCAGCTGCTTCGGGAGTCCCACAAGCCAACCAAGCTTGATAGGACTCCTCCTTCAGCTTAATAGCCCACCTCACCACTGGTGTCCACCACTTGGTTCGGGGGTTGCCACCACGAGATGCACTGACCACCTTGCGGCCGCAGCTCTGAGCCGCTGCTTCAACAATAGAGGTGGAGAACATGGCCCATTCAGACTCCATGTCTCCAGACTCCCTTGGAATGTGGTTGAAGTTCTTCCGGAGGTGGGAGTTGAAGACCTCCGGGACAGGGGCCTCAGCCAGGTGTTCCCAGCACACCCTCACTATACGTTTGGGTCTACCAGGTTTGAATGGCATCCTCCCCTGCCATCAGATCCAACTCACCACCAGGTGGTGATCAGTTGACAGCTCTGCACCTCTCTTTACCCAAGTGTCCAAGACATATGGTCGCAGGTCTGATGATACAATAACAAAATCGGTCATCAACCTGCGACCTAGGGTGTCCTTGTGCCAGGTGCACATATGGACACGCTTATGCTTGAACATGGTGTTCGTTATGGACAAACTGTGGTTAGCACAGAAGTCCAATAACTGACCACCACTCAGGTTCAAATCGGGCAGGCCGTTCCTCCCAATCACCCCCCTCCAGGTTTCACTGTCGTTGCCCACGTGCACATTGAAGTCCTCCAGTAGGACAGTGGAGTCTCCAAGAGGAGCACCCTCCAGCACCCCAGTCAGAGACTCCAAAAAGGGTGGGTACTCTGAATCATCATTTGGTGCATAGGCACAAATGATGGTCAGGACCCGTTTCCCAACCTGAAGGCGCAGGGAAGCAACCCTTTCGTTAACTGGGGAAAACTCCAATATAGAGGCAGCAAAGTGGGAGGATACAATAATACCCACCCCTGCTCGTCCCCTCTCGCCTGGGGAAACTCCAGAGTAAGCCAAGCTCCAGCCCCTCTCCAGGAGACTGGTTCCGGAACCGGAGCTTTGTGTTGAGGTGAGACCGACTATATCTAGCCGGTATCTCTCAACCTCGTACACCAACTCAGGCTCCTTTCCCACCAGAAAGGTGACATTTCACGTACCAAAAGCTAGTTTAGAAAGCTTGGGATCAGTCCGCCAAGGTCTCCGCCTTTGACCGCCACCTAATCCACATAGCACTGGACCCCCATGATCCCTCCTGCAGGTGGTGAGCCCACTGGAGGGCGGACCCATGTAACTTATTCGGGCTGAGCCCCGCCGGGTCCCATGGGTGGAAACCCGGCCACCAAACATTAGCCATCGAGCCCCTCCCCCAGGCCTGGCTCCAGGGTGGGGCCCCGGTAACCCCATACCGGGCGGGGTACACTGAAGTTCCGGAACCGGAGCTTTGTGTTGAGGTGAGACCGACTATATCTAGCCGGTATCTCTCAACCTCGTACACCAACTCAGGCTCCTTTCCCACCAGAAAGGTGACATTTCACGTACCAAAAGCTAGTTTAGAAAGCTTGGGATCAGTCCGCCAAGGTCTCCGCCTTTGACCGCCACCTAATCCACATAGCACTGGACCCCCATGATCCCTCCTGCAGGTGGTGAGCCCACTGGAGGGCGGACCCATGTAACTTATTCGGGCTGAGCCCCGCCGGGTCCCATGGGTGGAAACCCGGCCACCAAACATTAGCCATCGAGCCCCTCCCCCAGGCCTGGCTCCAGGGTGGGGCCCCGGTAACCCCATACCGGGCGGGGTACACTGAATCCGCCTGGTACAATGAATCCTTCTTTTATAACAATATATTTTAAATCAACCAAAATTTAATCAGCTTTGTCTCTCAATTTGTAAGATTTGCAAAACTTATAATATTGTCTCAAAGTGAATATACCAGGGGTCAGGAACCTATGGCTCGTGAGCCAGATGTGGCTCTTTTGATGGCTGCATCTGGCTCGCAGACAAATCTTTAATTATAAGGTTCAAGTTCAAGTGGGGTTGCCGTATTTTGCTGTCGAAAATAGCGGCCGATGTGCGCATGTGCAAAAGGGTCCGCACAACGGCTTGTCGTGAGTAAACTTCCCTCGTTTTAAGCACGTTGTCAGCTAACTAATTTTAGAAACCCTTTTGAGAAGATGGCTAAAAGAAAAAGAGACGAGGAGTATCGTACTTTTCAGCAGGAATGGACAGAGGAATTTGCCTTTGTGGAGAGAGCAGGTTCTGCAGTGTGTCTAATATGCAATGATAAAATTGCATCTATGAGACGGTCAAATATAAAGCGGCACTTCGACACACGCCATACTACATTTGCATCGAAATATCCTGCAGGGGACAGCAGGAAGAAAGCATGTCAAGAGCTACTATCAAGAGTGCAAGCTAGTCAGCAGCAACTCCGTGTTTGGACCCAACAAGGTGACTGGAATTCGGCTAGCTTTGCTGCCGCTTTAGCAATTGTGAGAAACGGAAAGCCATTTACAGATGGGGAGTATGCCAAAGCATTCATGCTTGATGTTGCCAATGAACTTTTTGACGACTTTTCGGATAAAGACGAGATAATTAAACGGATAAAAGACATGCCTCTGTCGGCAAGAACTGTTCACGATCGTACCATCATGATGTCAAATCAAATTGAGGCAACGCAAGTGAAGGACATAAATGTGGCACTGTAGGAGCATGCTCAAATAACGAGGCTGAGTTTCAGTCATAAACCAGCTTTATTTGACAGAACACAAGCTCCTAGCATTCTCAAAGCAGGAAAAAGAAAGAATCATACTTCAACCCCCTTTTATACATTTCCAGCATCAGAATTCAAGTCACATGGTGTCTTCAGTCAACATACAGTTACAAAGCATCCCTTTGAAGCTTCACCATTGTCTCTCATTTCTTGATGAACCGGAATACCCTCCGGGGCGTCTTCTGTGGGACAAAGAGACAAATCTCACACTTCCTTGTTACCTCCTGTAGATTTGAGTCCTCAGTCCTTGCAGACGTGACACTCCACAATACACATTCAGTTCTGTCTCTGTGGCAGCGTGAGCCCACAATGTGTGTCGGCCACACTACCCCCCCCAAACGTCGAGTAAGGCAAAATCTGCATGGCATAACAAAAAGAGAAACACAAAGCACTCCATACATCGCTAATCAATCCACCAACTGCCTAGGTTTTAATCTTCTGCCGAATCTGCTGCAACTTGGCTTGGCTGCCTCTGCAACATCTCTCTGCACCTGTGGATTAAAGCTGTTAGCACCTCTCTGTGAAGACTTTGGAGAATGTCTTCTCGGCGGCCTGCCCCGGCGGGGGGGGCTCGCGAGCTGCACCTCCTCGTCAGCCAGAACAAAAGCGGGTTTGAGCCTGTTAATGCAAATCAGCTCCCTTCTGCCCCCTAAATCTAGCAGAAAATGCTTCTGCCCGGTCTCCAGCACTCGAAACGGTCCGTCGTAAAACGGCCGCAAACTTGGACGCTGGGCGTCATGTTTAACAAAAACAAACTCTGCATTTTTTAAAGCCTTGGGCACAAAAACGTGTGGGAAACTGTGATGGACCGGGCCAGGAAGCGTGTTTGTTCCTGAGCCGCTCTGCCACGGCTGAGCGGGGGGGCCATTAGGTGCGGGATTATCAGGAAGAAATTCCCCGGGCAAACGGAGCGGCTGAGCGAAAACTAATTCAGCCGGGGAAGCATGCAAATCTTCCTTAGGTGCAGAACGCAACCCTAATAACACCCATGGAAGTTTGTCTACCCAATTTGTATCCGTTAGCGACGCTCTGAGGGCTGCTTTCAATGACCTGTGAAAGCGTTCGCATAAACCATTGGCCTGGGGGTTATACGCGGTGGTGCGATGAATCTTCACCCCCAAGCTGCGGGCCATCGATGACCATAGCTCGGAAATAAATTGGGGACCCCTGTCGGACGTTATGTCCGACGGTACACCAAAACGCGCAACCCATGCTGTTAAAAATGCTCGCGCAACTTCTTCCGCTGTGGTTGATGTCAGAGGAATCGCCTCTGGCCAGCGCGTGGTGCGGTCTACCATTGTCAAAAGATGTGTGTGCCCGTGTGATAACGGAAGCGGGCCGACCAGGTCAACATGCACGTGATCAAAACGCTTAGCGGGGATGTGGAAAGGTTCTAACGGGGCCTTAGTGTGTCTGTGTATTTTAGCTCGCTGACACGCTACGCAGGCTGCTGCCCATTCCTTGACCTGTTTGCGCAACCCGGGCCAAACAAATTTCTCCCCACCAATTTGATCGATGCGCGCACCCCCGGGTGCGCGAGAGAATGGACCAAGTCAAAAACACGGCGACGCCACGCGGTTGGCACCACAGGGCGGGGCCGTCCCGTGGAGACATCGCAGATTAGCGGGGGCATACCGTTTTGTTGCACCCTGTGCTCCAGCCTTAACCCTGTTGGTCCAGACTGGAGCGCGCGCACGTCCGCGTCGTTAACCTGCTCCGCAGCCATGGCTGCATAATCTAACCCAACACAGACCGGGGCTGCGCGCGCTCCTGCGTCGCTGCCCGGGCCCGCGGCCATGGCTACAGAGCCTGCCCCTATAGGGCTTGGTGGTGCTATTGCACGCGAGAGGCAGTCTGCTACAACATTGTGTTTACCCGCGACATGCTGAATATCAGTAGTAAACTCCGATATTGCGGCTAGTTGCCTTTGTTGCCGGCCTGACCAGGGTTCTGAAATTTTGGCCATCGCAAACGTTAGCGGTTTATGATCCACAAAAGCGGTGAAACGTCGCCCCTCTAACCAGAACTGAAAATGACGGATGGCCAAGTGTAGGGCCAAAAGCTCCCTGTCAAATGCGCTGTATTTACGTTCACTATCGCGCAAGGTCCTGCTGAAAAACGCGAGGGGTTGCCAGGTACCTGCCACAAACTGTTCAACTACCGCCCCCACCGCTACATCGGAAGCGTCAGTGGTGAGCGCCATGCGGGCCGTTGGAACTGGGTGCGCTAACAAAACTGCATTTGCCAGGGCTGATTTGACCTGGGCAAAAGCGCGCTCCCGCTCCGGAGACCATTCGACTTTATTTGCGGGCTTTTGTTTTTTTAACGCGGTGTACAATGGCTGCATGAGTCGTGCTGCGCTTGGGAGGAAACGGTTGTAAAAATTAACCATCCCTAGAAACTCCTGAAGCGCCTTAACCGTTTGAGGTTGCGGAAAATCTGTTATGGCACGCACTTTATTTGGAAGGGGAACTGCTCCCTCTGCCGAAACGCGATGTCCCAAAAAATCAATCTGCGCCACCCCAAACTGGCATTTCGCTGGGTTAACTATTAACCCGTGCTCTGCCAACCTCTGGAAAACTGCTGTGAGGTGTTTTTCATGTTCGCCTTCGGACGTGCTGGCTACCAAAATATCGTCCAAATAAACGAACACGAAAGGCAGGTCGCGTAAAACTGCATCCATCATGCGTTGGAAAGTCTGCGCGGCCCCCTTGAGGCCAAAAGGCATGCGCAAGAACTCAAAAAGGCCGAAAGGAGTTATGACCGCTGTTTTGGGTACATCGTGCGCGCGCGCGCACTGGAACCTGGTGATAGCCGCGCACCAAGTCTATTTTAGAAAAAATGCGTGCCCCCGCCAAATGAACAGAAAAATCCTGAATGTGCGGAATCGGGTAGCGGTCATGAGCTGAAACGTTGTTCAACCTGTGGAAATCGCCGCAAGGCCGCCACGAGCCGTCAGCCTTTGGGACCATGTGTAACGGCGAAACCCAAGCGCTCTTGGAGCGTCTAACGATGCCTAGTTTTTCCAGATTAGTGAACTCCTCGCGCGCGATGGCCAGTTTAGCTGGGTCCAAACGCCGAGCCTTTGCAAAAACGGGAGGGCCTGTGGTTGTTATGAAATGTTCTACCCCATGTTTGGCCACCGTTGCTGAAAAAGTGGGGACTGTGAGTGCTGGAAACTGAGCAAGCAGAGTGTGAAACTTACCACCCGCGGCTGAGACGCTGGCATGTGCAGTTGGCGGGGCCACCCGAGCTGTGCAGGGAATAGAATGAAAAGACAGTGCATTAATCAGACGTCTATTAGCAAGATCAACCAATAAACCATGTGAGCACAAAAAATCAGCCCCTAACATGTTGAAACTGACTGCTGCTACAATAAATGTCCACTCAAATGAACGGCCTTGTAAGGACAGAAGCATGGTCCTCTCACCAAACGTTTTAATTGTGGAGCCGTTCGCTGCTGACACTGACACCCAGGGGGCTTTAGAAGGCGACAGCCGTTCCGCGTAGGTGGGCGTGACGAAGCTCAGCTGCGAGCCCGTGTCCACGAGGAACTGTTTCCCCGAGCGTGCATCCGTCAGGTAAAGCAGCCTGTTCTCATTGCCGAGAGTCGCGGCTGCTACCGGCCCTCGGTCCTGGCGTTTAAAATTGCACGGTGGGACGCACCTGTGCGCTCTCTCTGCAAAACGGTGGTGGTAGAAGCACGAGCCGTTCTCCGCTCCGCGTCGTCTGGCTCCGGTCGCCGCCGTTGTTGGTGCGTCTGGTGCCGCTGGACCCAAGCTGTCTCCGGACGCCGTTCCCGAACTAGCCGCCGCGGCCGAAACCGCGTTCTGCTTGTGGGCGTCGACCAACTTCTGCGCCTCCTTGCTCAACCCATGGTAGTCTCGCTCGGCCAATCGGGGTGACTCTGCCAGGGCCACTCTCACTGCTGGTGGCAGGGTTCGAAGGAATAGGTGGGCGAAAATAAATTCGCCATCCTCGGAGGCTTTGAGCTGCAGCATCTTCACCATCAGGTCCGCAGGTCTATCGTTTTCTGCCTCCGTCAGCGCCAGGAGCCCCTCTGCTCTTTGTTGGACTGAGGGGGTGAAATGGCTGATCAGCGCGTCTTTCAATGCGCTGTACTTGTCGCTGTCTGGTGGATGATTAACCAAATCCTCCACTCTCTGGACCGTGTCGCTGTCCAGTTTCGCTACCACGTGGTAGAATCTTGTGTCGTCGTTGGAGATTCTCCGGAGGTTGAACTGCGCCTCGATTGCGCTAAACCATGAGCGCGGGCTGTGCTGCCAGAAATCGGGCAGCCGGAGCGTGGAGGCGGCCATCAGGCTGGCTTCCACCGAGCCCGGTTCGGAAGAATTCTCATTGCTCATTCTCCGTCGTAGGTCACCAGTGTAGGAGCATGCTCAAATAACGAGGCTGAGTTTCAGTCATAAACCAGCTTTATTTGACAGAACACAAGCTCCTAGCATTCTCAAAGCAGGAAAAAGAAAGAATCATACTTCAACCCCCTTTTATACATTTCCAGCATCAGAATTCAAGTCACATGGTGTCTTCAGTCAACATACAGTTACAAAGCATCCCTTTGAAGCTTCACCATTGTCTCTCATTTCTTGATGAACCGGAATACCCTCCGGGGCGTCTTCTGTGGGACAAAGAGACAAATCTCACACTTCCTTGTTACCTCCTGTAGATTTGAGTCCTCAGTCCTTGCAGACGTGACACTCCACAATACACATTCAGTCCTGTCTCTGTGGCAGCGTGAGCCCACAATGTGTGTCGGCCACAGCACCGTTTTTTTCTCTCGCTTTGGATGAGTCAACAGACATAAGCAATTTATCCCAGTTCAGCGTGATTGCAAGGTATGTTGTCGGTGACACACTACATGAGGAAAGTCTTGCTGTTTTGCCTATGAAAGGGACAACAAGAGGGGAGGATTTATTCAAGTCCTTCACTGAGTTCGCTAAAGAAAAAAATCTACCGATGGATAAACTTGTTTCGGTGTGCACTGATGGTGCTCCGTGCATGGTGGGGAAAAACAGAGGATTCGTAGCGCTTCTTCGTGAACATGAAAAGAGACGCATCCTAAGTTTTCACTGCATCCTACGTCAGGAGGTGCTTTGTGCTCAGATGTGTGGCGAGCAGCTTGGTGAGGTGATGTCGCTGGTCGTTCGGGTGGTCAACTTTATTGTTGCCCGAGCTTTAAATGATCGCCAGTTTAAAACACTGCTGGATGAAGTTGGGAATAATTATCCTGGTCTGCTTCTGCACAGCAACGTGCGTTGGTTGTCAAGGGGGAAGGTGCTCAGCCGTTTTGCGGCTTGTCTGTGCGAAATCCTGACTTTTCTTAAAATGAAAAATGTCGAGCATCCCGAGTTAGCTGACACTGAGTGGCTCCTGAAGTTCTACTATCTCGTGGACATGACTGAACATCTAAACCAGCTCAATGTGAAAATGCAAGGCATTGGAAATACAATCTTATCCCTGCAACAAGCAGTGTTTGCATTTGAAAACAAGCTAGAACTCTTCATCGCCGACATTGAAACAGGTCGTTTACTACACTTTGAAAAACTGGGAGAGTTTAAAGATGCATGCACAGCAAGTGACCCTGCTCAACATCTTGATCTTCAGCAGCTAACAGGCTTCACATCTAATCTCCTGCAGTCATTCAAAGCGCGCTTTGGAGAATTTCGCGAGCGCACTCGTCTTTTTAAGTTCATCACCCATCCACACGAGTGTTCAGTGGACAGCGCTGACCTAAGTTACATCCCCGGTGTCTCCGTCAGAGATTTTGAGCTACAAGCTGCTGACCTGAAGGCCTCAGACATGTGGGTGAATAAGTTCAAGTCACTGAATAAAGATTTGGAAAGACTTGCACGACAGCAAGCAGAGTTGGCGAGCCAACACAAGTGGGCAGAAATGAAAAAACTTCAACCCGCAGACCAGCTGATTGTCAAAACTTGGAATGCGCTTCCCGTCACATACCACACACTGCAGCGTGTGAGTATTGCTGTACTGACAATGTTTGGCTCTACGTATGTATGTGAGCAGTCTTTCTCACATCTAAAGAACATTAAGACCAACCTACGATCACGTTTAACGGATGGAAGTCTCAACGCCTGCATGAAGCTTAACCTCACCACGCATCAACCAGACTACAAAGCCATCAGCAAAACCATGCAGCACCAGAAGTCGCATTAATGGTAAGAAATACTCATCATTGATTAGCAACAGCATAACAATGTTATTAAAAAGAATTCAGAGACTTATTGTACTTAAAAAGTGTTGAAATTACATAAAATGCACACATTTACTTGTATTTTTAGTTTTAAACATATTGTATGTCTCTCACGGAATTACATTTAAAAATATGTGGTGTTCATGGCTCTCTCAGCCAAAAAGGTTCCCGACCCCTGGAATATACGTATAGGGAAAAGTGAAAGAAAAATTTGCCAACAAATAGGAAACTCATGAAGTATATTCCAGATATTGTCTCCCCCCCCCCCTTTCTTCGTTTTTCCCTACATCACCCCAAGGGCGGGTAGACAAACATAGACCAATTCACAACAATTCAGGACAAACAAACTAACATCAAACAGAAAAGGTAGAAGAAGGTCGATTATCAATGTCATCTGAAGTCATTCTAAACATAATAATCAGGTCATCTAAGTCCAGTCTCTAAATGTCAAACTTCAAAATGTCAGTAGTCAGTTTACTTTAGAATCAAACTATGTTTCATTCAGATTGTCTTGAGGCCTTCTCCCACTGACATTGTGTCGTTTGGTGTGCCTGCATTTTGATTAAGCATGTTGATAGAAAGGATCCTTCGTCAGTATTATCTTTACTTAACCATGGTGTCAAAACATCTTGTGAAACACTGAATATCACTGTCACTTAGGACATGAATTCTAATAAAACTAAGGTCTCAATCTCTCAAAAAGAAAAAAAGCAAAAGAAAAGCTATTTTATCCAAGTGTCATACTTGTTGTTATTGTGATGTAATTTTATCTATCTTAAAGATTTGAAATACGGTCATTTAATAATCATTTTCTTTTTAAGTTTTGTACGTACTGTATGTGATCACATAGTTCAGATTAATCTTTGCTTTACAAAACAAATTATAATCTACTTATTTCAATTTATGGCCATGTAGTCAAAATACTCTATTACTTGTTAGACTTTATAGTTTCTATTTTGTTGATCAACATTTTATGAAATTAATTAATCATACAGTTCACAGGACTGCCTCCTTTGGATGCTGATTTTCAAGATTTTCTCCGTAATCCATGCTCACGTTTGTCCTGTAACAAGAAAAAAACCTTTTTCTAAATTTATTTTGTAGTCACCCTTGAAGGCAGAAATCTGAGAAAGCTATGAGTAAGATTGTTTATTTTCAAACAATGGAAAAGCTCTTCAGTTTTTTGATTTTTGTCATTTTGATCTCAAAATATATTTATTTCATGCATGGTTTAGATAAAACTTTTAGTAATTATCATTTTGAAATTCAAATATAAGCACATACTTTTACACTTCAGAAGTATATTTAGATGTTAAAAGGTTAACCATTATCTCAAACTCATTGGCTGCCATTTTAAATAATGTTGCACATAACTTTTGATTAAAATTTATCAACACCGGTGGTTTAAAAACTTTTCTCTCTCTGGTTTGCAGCTCCTCAAGCATTTGTTCACTCATTCACACATTCACTCATCTGTCTACTTCAGTTCTGGTCTGTAATTTGTCTGGTGTGTAATCAATTAAGCGTGAGGGCATTATTATTATCATTATTATTCTTTTGTACTAGTAAAGGTGTGATTACTTAAGAAATACTTACTCGGCGGTGGCCTCCGTCGGTCTATGATGACCATGGAAGAGAATCCTAAACGTCTACTCTGCTGGAACAGGCCGATGCGCACCGGTGTTCTACCTTCCAGCGTTGGGCGTTGGTAGGATTCAAGCCTGGGCAGGAAGATATGGAGGACAAGATGTTACCCATGTAGCATGTCCCCCCTCTCCACGTCACTGATGAATCCAAAGGAACAGCAGGGCTGCTATAGTTTGGCACCAGCGCCGTCGCAGGAGCTGCCAGAACGATGTTGAGCACAACAGAGAACTGCCTTAGGGGCCCCGACTCCGGATTTTTCCTCAGGGTTGACTCCCGAAGCCTTTCCCGTGACCGGGTGTGCTGCAAGGCAGCGGAGGTTTGAAATCAGGGTTTACCTTCCCCTAGATGGGCTACCTTCCCAGGTTGACGAGCCACCATCTACCCGAAGCATCTGGTTTTAAGGCGCCAGAGATCCGCCTTCGCCCCTTCTCCTATTAGTAAAAGCAGTTCCACCGGGCTTGGAGACTAAACCACATGGGCAGACTAGGAGTTGGACTTAGTTGTCAGAGGCTTTTCGAGACGCACGCCGTAAGGAGCATTTTATGAGCACTGGGAGCTTAACCCCAGTGCCGCTGCAGGCTATGACAACCTTGGAACCATGGTAATACTTATTACCATGTACTCATAACTGGAAACTATATCTCAAATGTGTATGTACTTTGACTATTGTCCTACGTATAAAAATATATCATGTTGACAGGAAAAACAAAATGAGCAAGCAAAAAAAATTGTTGGTGTAGGGGCGTTTTACCACAGGTTTGTTTTTTTTTTTCTTTTTTTAATCCTATCTGTTGGGCTCGTAAACCATAGCAAACAGTGTCCATTTGTCCCTCTCTTTGGCACCCAGAGAATGCCCGTCTTATCGTTATCTTTGTCCATTCTTTGCCTCTCAGCTGTTATCACATCTTTGGCACACACACATAGAGCAGCAAATGTTCATGACTCACTTACAGAGGTGGGGTTATGCTACTCAGCAGTTCTTGGAGACGATTGCCACAAACTGAGTACACAGAGGTGGAGTTATGTTTGTCACTTAGCAGTTCTTGGTTACAGGCAATTGCCACAAGCAAAGCAATACTGGCCTGTTGTTGTCTTCAGCCACCTGCCGGTGACTAGCAAGAGAGTTCTTAGTCCATTGTACCAGAGAGCTGCTCATTCACGAAGTGTGGATGCTGTAGTTCTGGTTGATGGATTTGGTGATGACGTTGGTGCTGACACTGGGTGATGATGCTGGGGTGAGGGAAGCAGTGAGACAATAAAGGTGGCACTGGTCTGCCACGGTTCAGTTTTCCCCTAAAAAAAAAAAAAAAAAAAAAATACAAAGGAGAAAAAGATTCCTGAGACGTATATTGTTCATATATCATCCACATGGAAATTAAAACTAGGACTTAAATAAAATGCCACTGTTTCTCTGTTGTAGGTGTCAGTCTGCAAGGTTACTGTCTTAATGCAATTAAAATATGTGATTGCTTGAAATTGATTAAAAAATGTGTAGAATTATAAGATTATGAAGTACAATGAAAAGGGTGAATTAGGTCTTAATATATACCTTGATAAATGATACTATTATGTTGTCAAGTGCCCCCCCCCCCCATCCAGGAGTAAATTGCAGCTTGTGATGTTTCCTGGGCATTAGTGAGCCTGTCATGTGATAGCTGTTCTGTTAATATCAAAAGAAGAGATGCTGAGGCATGATTTCCTGTGTGACCTTGTGCAAAAAAAAAAATCACACAACGTATTGACTGTCAGTGTATACTGTGAGTGCTTTTCCCTGGCCTAATTTACAAGCCTCAGTTAGAGCAACTAATTCAGCTGTTTGTGCAGAATAATGTGATGGGAGTTTCATGTTTGCTTTATGAACCACAATGAACCTAAAATAAAGCAAAATAAAATAAAATGTTTTCTGCTTAGATTCATAGGGCCATATGAATTTCTGCATCCTTGGACTTTAATTGAAGTCACAAGTTCAACAAAAAGTGGAAATAAAATGTGAAATGTTAGCCACAGAATTATTACTAAAAATTCAAAACTGGCAAAAAGGTATGTCGAGAAGAGAAAAATAAAGATCAAAAGAAGAAAACACATTCATTTAAAGAAAAATACAGCCATAGGGCCCTAGTTTCAGTTTTTAAATATTTATTTCAAATTCTTCTGACTTTGCTCTAATGCTTGGGGTTGCACACGCATTTTAATAGCCCACACCTGTAATTGATTCAAATGAGATACTGTTGGTAAAATAAATATCAACTACACACGTGGACAAAATTGTTGGTACCCCTCTGTTAATGAAAGATAAACCCACAATGGTCACAGAAATAACTTGAATCTGACAAAAGTGCTAATAAATAAAAATTCTATGAAAACTAAGCAATGAAAATCAGACAATGCTTTTGAATTGTGGTTCAACAGAATTACTTTAAAAAACAAACTCATGAAACGGGCCTGGACAAAAATGATGGTACCCCTAGAAAAGATTGAAAATAATGTGACCATAGGGGCATGTTCAACCAAGATGTGTCCTCTAATTAACCCTTGTGTTGTCTTGCGGGTCAAAAGTGACCCACTACCATGTTTAGCTGAAGAAAAAATACCTTAAGCTATCTTTTTCCAACTTGAAATTTTATGACTTTTCCTAAAGGAACCCCATCATTAGAAAAAGTGATACTTTGTTTTTGTTTATGTTTCCATGTGGGGTGTACACCACTAGGGTACAAAGATTGTCTTATGGGTCATTTTTGACCCGTGAATTATAAAAGCATTTAAACACCAGAAAAAAGTTCAAAGGCCACACACAAACTCTCTCTAATACACAGATACACACACACACATATAACACACACACACACACACACACACACATGTCAAAGAACCCGGATTGATGTACGAATTGAACTTGCATTTGACCTGCACCTGCACTTTTGATCTGCAGCTAACCCCTCACATCACACAAGCTCCCAAACAAAACAAAAAAACAATCTCAGACATAATAAAAACAAATTCAGTATAGAGGATATAAAGGTACCCTGAATCAAAGGACCCCTAGTTGGCTCCTTGCTGAAGCCATGAGTAGACATTTCACTGTCCAACAGGTCCTGGATGAGATATTTTCAGGAGCTCAGGAGGAACAAGAGGATGAAGATGTATCTGAAGAGGAAGATGGGGAGGAATGCAACCCAGAGGATGATGCATCTTCAGATGAAGAAGAAGAGGAAATCCCTCAAGCTGACAGAGAGATATTTTTGTTAAAGAACAGCAAAATTGCATGGTCCTCATCAAATTCAGACAGCAAGCAGGGAAGAACAGCAGCACCAAACATCATAAGGATGACTCCAGGGCCAACAAGGTATTCAGCTGCACATGTCCAGGACATTTCATCCATCTTTCTCCTGTTCATCACACCAGCCATCGAAAAAATCATCCTGGAGAATACAAATTTGGAGGGTTTCCGGAAATATGGAGAAAACTGGAAAAATATGGATGAGATTGACCTGCGTGGCTACATAGGGCTTTTGATATTAGTAGGTGTATATAGGTCCCGTGGCGAGGCTACATATAGTCTCTGGGATGCAGAGAGTGGAAGGGCAATTTTTCGTGCCACAATGCTGCTGAAAATCTTTCACACTTTCTCAAGAATGCTGAGATTTGACAACCGTGAGTCAAGACCAGCAAGGCGTGTGACGGACAAACTGGCAGCCATCAGAGAGGTCTGGAACAAGTGGGTTGAGCATCTGCCATACCTCTACAACCCTGGGCCTGAAGTCACAGTAGATGAGCAGTTGGTTCCATTCAAAGGTAATTTTTTTTTATTTTCATATATGCAATGTTACTTACCTGAAATATTTTTTATTTTATTGTGATGTAACATCCTTGATTCATGCAGTTTTCTGTGACACTCACACTCAGTGATTGTAATCTCTTTTTTAATTACTTCATATTTATATAATACTATAATATAATTTTATTGTGTAAAAGAAAAGTGTTATGACAGTTGGTGTGTGGCAAAAAAAAAATAAGTATAATAATGGTCACTGGTGATCGTCTTTTTGTATTGTGTAACAAAAAATACATGACAAAAAATGAATTAAATTGAGTTGAATTGATTAATAATAATAAGTTTATTTATAGAGCACCTTTCACAGACAGAGTCACAAAGTGCTTAACATGGTAAAAAACAAAATAAAAACACAGGCACATAAAACAGTTAAAAAAAAAACAAACAGTAAAAGCACATAAAAATACAATCAGCACATAGTTAATTAAAAAGCCAGGCTAAAAAGGTGGGTCTTTAGTTGATTCTTAAAAACACCAATGGAAGGTGCAGATCTAAGTTCAAAAGGCAAGGAGTTCCACAGTCTGGGAGCAACAGCAGCAAAGGCTCTATCACCTTTGGTTCTGAGCGTAGTACTAGGGACTACCAATAGATTCTGATGAGAAGACCTGAGAGACCTGCTGGGCTGGTGTAGAGAGAGCAGGTCACTAACATAAAAAGGCGCATCTTCATGAATGGCTTTGTAAGTAAGAACAAGAACTTTAAAATCAATCTATAATTTACAGGAAGCCAATGCAAGGAGGCCAAAACAGGAGTGATATGACAGAATCTACTGGACCTAGTTAGTAATCTTGCAGCAGCGTTCTGGACTAACTGTAGGCAGTGTAAAGAGGATTTGCTAAGACATGTAAAAAGAGCATTACAGTAGTCCAAACGTGAAGAAACAAAGGCATGAATAATGATTTCTAACTGAGTGTAGGAAACCAATGACCTAATTTTGGACATATTCCTAAGGTGGAAAAAACAACTCTGGGTCAGAGATTTGACATGCTGATCAAAACTCATCGATTGATCGAAAATGACACCAAGATTTTTTAGATTAGACCGTACATTAGAGCTTAATGAACCAATGCTATTAACCACCTTAGGAATTAGATTAACAGGTGCTACAATAAGGACTTCAGTTTTATCAGCATTAAGTTGCAAAAAGTTACTAGACATCTAGACCTTAATTGCAGACAGACAATCATGAATAATTTTTAAATTGTCAACATGGTCAGGCTTAAAAGAGAAAAGTAGCTGTAAATCGTCAGCGTAGCAGTGATAAGACACACCTTTAAATTTGCTGATAATAGAGCCAAGTGGCTAGAACCCTGAGGCACCCCACAGGTTAAAGGAGCAGAATCAGATGAATGAGAGCCAACAGCCACGGAAAAACTCCTACCAGAAAGGTAGGAGGAAAAACCAATCCAGAACTTTTCCAGAAATACCTACCCAATCTCTAAGCCTTTGTAACAAAATACAATGATCAATAGTATTAAATGCTGCAGTAAGATCTAATAACACTAAAACGGAGCATTTGCCAGAGTCTGATGACATTAAAATATCATTTGACACCCTGAGAAGAGCGGTCTCTGTCGAGTGTTTCTGACGAAAACCTGACTGAAATTTGTCGAAAATATTGTGTTCAATCAGAAAGCCAGTGAACTGCTTGGCAACAACTTTTTCTAAAAGCTTAGAAATAAAAGTCTTGTCTTGTTTACTCTTTTTTCTTTTGAATTCTTGGATGGAATATGGGTGGGCAATATAAGCTGCGGCTTCAGCCATCACCTATTTCGGATAACTCACGTGGAATTGTTTAGTAGAAGGAGTCTTTGTCTAATTTGACCTTGTTGTTATACAGTTTCTTTTAACCTGTACTGTATTATCCGAAATAAATAAATTAATTAATTCATTCATTCATTCAAAGGAAGCTTAGAAATTGGCCTGAAGTTTTTAAAAACAGATGGATCAAGGTTAGGTTTTTTTAAAAGTGGCTGCACAACTGCATGTTTAAAATACGAAGGTACACAACCAGATTCAAGTGAACTATTAATGATATTAACCAAAGACGTACCCACTGAGCCAATTACCTCTTTTAACTCTGAGGAAGACAAAATATCTAAAACGCAGGAGGAGGATTTCATGGAACTCACCAACACTAACAAATCCTCAAAAGAAATTGGGGTAAAATCATTTAAAAAGGCCTGTCTGTTAGGACAATCAAGGATTAGGGGAAAGGAATGAGTAAAACCAGCCCCAACAGGAAAGAAATTTGTTACAGTCATTAATTGAATAAACAGGGGGAGCAGAACTGACAGGATTAACTATACTGTCTATTGTACTGAAGAGGATCTTTGGATTGTTGCTATTGGAGGAGATGATGTAGGAAAAATAAGAAGTCCTTGCCATTTTTATCATATTGTTAAATTCAATTAACAGCTCCTTAAGGTACAATCGATGCACCTCAAGTTTAGTGGACTTCCACAGTCTTTCCACCCTCCGACATTTACGTCTAAAACAACAGAGATCATCATTTAACCAGGGGCATGAATTAACAGCACGGACAGTCCTGGTTTTAAAGGGAGCAACTACATCTGAGATGCTTGAACAGTGTGAGTTAAAAGAGCAGACCAAGCTCTGTGTCGTCATCAGAGGATAAAACCACACTGCTGTCAAAGGCAGCAGAAAATTTCACAGCTGACAAATGGTCAATGATATGAGAGCATTTTACACGCTTGCCAGTGTAACAGACTGATTTAACTGATAAATTAAAAAGAACACAAAAATGGTCTGACACAAGAAGCTCCTTAGTCTGAACATTATTCACATTAAGGCCGAGTGTAAAAACAAGATCAAGTGTATTTCCTTTTATATGTGTAGGGCCAGATAGACACAAAACAAAATTAAATGATTCAATAATACCCAAGAAGTTCACAGCAAAACTGTCATTGGGATCATTAATATGCAAATTAAAATCTCCAAGTAATAAAATCCGCTCAAATTTAATAGAAGTTAAAAAATTGCTAAACTCTGATGAAAAGGAGGCATTAACTCCTGGAGGGCGGTAAATTAAAACACAATAAAATGGGTTTGAGGAGCCAATTTTTAAAATCATCAGTTCAAATGATGAAAAAGTTCCATGGCTCACCGTCCGTGTAACGAAGTGGCGCCGGTTCACAATGGCCAGACCACCGCCGTGGCCTGTCAATCTCGGAGCACAGGAGAAGGTACAATCCGGAGGACAAAGTTCAATTAAGGAGGTAAATTCTTCACTTTTCTGCCAAGTCTCAACAAGAAATAAAAAGTCCAGCCCTGCAGTAATGAATAAATCGTTCAAAAAGAATGATTTATTTGCGATGGAACGTGCATTAAGCAACGCCAGCTGGATGGGCTCTGTCACAGCAGCAGTCTCGCCAGGAATGGGGGCCGGTGAAAGTTGACGTAGGCACCCGCTACCTGTAGGGGATTTCCTGGCTCGAAGCAGGGAGAAGGCCGGTTGGCACAGTAGAACGGGAAAAACAGGCCGGAGAAATAATGGCCTCCGGGCACACCCGAGGGCCAGGATCCAGGGAAGAAGCCAGCTGGAGAATTAAGAGAAGATGAGGCGGAGCGAGCGAGACGACGAAGCCGAGCAAGCCTTCTGGATTTCACCGCGGCACCTGCACGTCTTCCCCGAGGTTTGGATCGCTTTCTGCCGGTAGAACCGCAGCGGGGATCCCAGGTACCAACGGGAAGTTGCAGATGCAGAGACCGATGGAAGAATCTTCCCTCCTGATTATGGCAGCCAAACCCCACCATGGAAGATCGAATATCCAGCAGCACTTGACGATCATAAACGATGGCTGATTGCACATAATCCAGACACAATAACACAATCAAAAACAGAACAAACAAGCGGAGACGACCAGCAGCCAGAAACACAGGCAGCGCAGCCATCTTGAAATCGGTTGTTTCATCATGCAAAATAGATTTTGGATTTAAAATTCAATTAAGCTGCTTTATTTGGGGGCTTTGGTAGGGCAGGTCATTTTTGACCCGTAGGACAAGGGGAGTAAACAGAATAAGCTCGCACAAGGGTTAACATCACAGGAGTCTAAAAACTTGTAATCAGTCAGTCAGCCTATTTAAAGGGTGACAAGTAGTCACTGTGCTGTTTGGTGACATGGTGTATACTACACTAAACATGGACCAGAGGAAGCAAAGGAAAGAGTAGTCTCAGGAGATTAGAAAGAAAACTGTAGGCAAGCATGTTAAAGGTAAAGACCATAAGACCATCTCCAAGCAGCTTGATGTTCCTGTGACTACAGTTGCACATATTATTCAGAAATTTAAGATCCACAGGACTGTAGCCAACCTCCCTGGATGTGGCCACAGGAGGAGACGGATAATATGAATGGTAACAAAAGAGCCCAGAACAACCTCTAAACACATTCATGGTGAACTCCAAGGTCAAGGTACATCAGTGTCAGATCCCACCATCCGTCGTCGTTTGAGCCAAAGTGGACTTCATGGGAGACGACCAAGGAGGACACCACTGTTGAAAACGAATCATAAAAAAGCCAGACTGGAATTTGCCCAACTGCATGTTGACAAGCGGGTGAATAGCACGTTCTTCAGTGAGGTGGTCAGGATCAAGTGCAGCTGGTGCCAGTGCTTTGAGCGCGGATGTTGCCAGGAAACCTTGTGTTGGGGCTTGGTCTTGAAGAACGAGTTTGTGATGCACAGATCGTGATATGTGCAGAACTCGAGCAGCCGCTGTCCGTTGTCGTTCATTCTGCCCACGCCAAAAGGTCCAAGACAGGAGGGCCAGGAGTCGTGGTCAGCACCCACTCTGGCATTGAAGTCTCCAAGGAGAATGAGTTATTCAGAGTTGGGGATGATCCTGACAGTTGTTGCGAGATTCTCGTAGAACTCGTCTTTTGCCTCCGGTGTGGCTGTCAGTGTTGGGGCATACACACTGACGAGGGTGACTGGGCCTTGAGTGGTGTTCAGGCGGAGGGTGAGGAGTCGTGCAGAGCCAGTGCTGCCCGGTTCCACCATCTTCAGCAAGGTGTTCTTCACTGCGAAGCCCACTCCGTGTTCCCTGTGTTCGTCACTGCCCTTTCCCTGCCAGTAGAACGTGTAGTCCTTCTCTTTGTGTGACTGTGTCAGCCAACCGTGTTTCCTGGAGAGTGGCGATATCCACTCCCAGTCTCTTCAGTTCATTATTGATGATGGCAGTTTTCCTGGTGTCGTTGATGTCCTTAAAAAAAAAAAAAAAGGCGGGCCGGCTCTGTGGTCGGCGCGAAGCTGGACACCCTGGTGACGGTGGCAGAGATGAGGACTCTGGATAAACTGTTGGATATAATGGACAACGTCAGCCACCCTCTGCACACCGTCATCAGTGACCAGAGGAGCCTGTTCAGTGAAAGACTGCTCCTTCCCAAGTGTCGGACCAACAGGCTCAAGAACTCTTTTGTCTACCATGCCATCACACTCTATAACTCCTCACTTGGGGGGGGGGGACATAGAGTACAGAGGACAGTAGGGCATTCATAGTGAAATAACCTTAACTTAAGCAGACCGCCCGTAAAATCTACTGGAGGAAGAAGCCCCCCAGGAGGCAGCTAGCCACCAGGGCTGCTCGGAGAGGCGCTCCAGCCACAGGCGGAGTGAAGAGGCCTCGCCGTTACAGGCCCGTGGCTCTGAGAGAGATCCGTCACTACCAGAAATCCACGGAGCTGCTCATCCGTAAGCTGCCCATCCAGAGCCTGGTGAGGGAGATCGCTCAGGACTTCAAGACCGACCTGCGCTTCCTGAGCTTCGCCGTCATGGCTCTGCAGGAGACCAGAGAGGCCTACCTGGTGGGTCTCTTCTTCGCCAAGAGGGTCACCATCATGCCCAAAGACTTCCAGCTGGCCCGCCGCATCCGCGGAGAGAGAACTTAGACTTTCTGCTGCACATTCACCAACCATAATGCTCCGCACTGTGTGTCTATATATATATTTATAGTAATATGTACGTATGTTTACTAGATGTTCTTGTTTTCTCTTGCCTTCTGATTGTTGCTCTGAGTGTTGCTATCCCTGTGCTGTTGCAATCCTGGAATTTCCCCATTGTGGGACTAATAAAGGCTTATCTTATCTTAACCATACTTGTACAAGCCATATTTAGCCTTATATTTATACTGTGTATATTATGTTAAGTGTTTATTAAGTGTTTATTTTTTTTCTTTTTTGCTTTTCTGATCTGTATGCTCCTTTTATGTGCTGCTGGAAATTTTAAATTTCCCAGAGGGAGTCATCCCAAAGGGATTAATAAAGTTAAGTCTAAGTCTACTTGAAAGTCTTGCACTTGACTAGTGGCTCTGTACCAATGCTGATCTCTTCTGGTAGTGATGTTGATAACTGTAACTTTGGTGGTTGATAAAGGCACTCTGTCTTCTTGATGTTGATTTGGAGGCTGAATTGGCTAGCTGGTCTTGCAAATTTCTCCACTAAAGATTGCTTATCTTCCACGCTGTGTGCAACTCAGGCACTGTCGTCGGCAAAGAGCATTTCTGTTGCTACCTTTATCGATGTCTTACTCTTGGCTTTAAACTGTGTCACATTGAACAAGTCTGCTTCTTTCCTTGTTTGAATGTATACTCCTCTGAAGTGTCTTTGAAGGCCACCTCAAGCATGGCTGCCAGATATAATAGTGAGAAGAGTGTAGGTGCCAGCACACACCCTTGTTTCACCCCATTGCTTACTGAAAAGTCTTAAGATACTGAACCACTCATTGCCACGTTTGCTTTCATACCTGTATGGAGTGCCTCGATCAGGCTGACAAACTTCTCTTTACAACCATATTTCTTGAGTACCTGCCAAAGTCCTTGTCGCGAAACAGTATTGAAGGCTTTACTGAAGTCTATGAAGACTACATAAATTTTTCCTTTTTTTTTTTTTTTTTCCTTTGAAAGACAAAAGTAAAATAGAAAGATGTCTTTTACCTTCTTTACATGTTTCAACTGCACTGCAGCCTTCATCAGAAGAGTCAGCTGATTGCTGCCAGGTGACATTTATCAGCTGATTTTCATAGGCGGGGCCAGCTCAGCAGATCTGTCAGATCCACCGAGCCGGCCCCGCCTCCCGCCGTCAGATGGTCTCTGGAGAATGTGGTCCCAGGTGTGAGAAAGCATAAAGGCCCCCTCATCTCGGTTCATGGTGTCTTTTTCCCGCTTTCTGATCTCTATTGCCTCCTTGATCCAACGTTTGTGTCTGTTGCTCTCCGATCCAATAATTTTTGTGTTGTCCCAGTCCATGATGTGATTATTTCTTTTGCAGTGGTCCGATATAGCTGATTTTAATGTTTCTTGTTCTGCTTTTTCTTTTTGTGATCTTGTGAGTCGTCCTTGCGTTTCCTTCTCACATTCCTTTTGGTGTTCTTTTTTTCTTGTGGTGAATAATCTTCCGGTTTCTCCAATGTAGGTTTTGTTACATGATCTGCATGATATTTCATATAATACATTGCATTTATTGTCTTGTTCTATTCTGTCCTTGGGGTGTACTAATAACTGTCTTAATTTTTTGTGTGGTTTGACTGCTGTGTTTATTTTGTATTTTTTCATGATCCTTTGAATTGGTTCCGTGATCCCTCGTATGTATGGTATAGTTATGGTTTCCTTGTTTTTGATTTCAGCTTTTGTTCTGTGTCTTGTGTCCTGTTTATTTTCTTTGTTTTTGACTTGCTGTTTCCCTTTGTTTATGGCCCATACTGGATATTGGCAGCGTATAAGTGCATGTTTTATGTGGTTTTCCTCTTCCTGTCTGTCTTCTTGTTCCGTGATGATGGTGGCTCGTTCATATAATGTCCTGACGACTGATAGCTTGTGTGCTGTGGGGTGTTCCGATGTCCAAAGTAGGTATTGATCTGTGTGGGTTGGTTTCCTGTAGACTGTGATTTTTATGCTGCCGTCCTCGTTGTGGTGGATTTTCATGTCCAGAAAGGCTATGGTGCCATTTTCCTCCTCTTCGTGTGTGAATTTTATGTTCCCCGTACTGTCTGTACTGTTCAGATGGTCAGTGAGTTCTTGTGTATGTCCTTTCCTTATTTTTTCCAGAATGTCATCTACGTATCTCTTCCAAAGGGTGGGTTTGCATATTGTGGGTGCTGTGTTGATGGCTTTATTTTCCAGATCCTCCATAAAAAAACTGCTCATGATGGCTGATAGTGGGTCTCCCATTGCAAATCCTTCTTTTTGTTTGTAGATTTTTCCTCTGAATTGAAAATAAGTGGATTTTGCAACAAACTGTAGTAATTTGGATATGTCATGGACTGTGAGGTTGGTGCGTCTTTTTAGGGTACTGTCCTTGTTGAGGCGTTCTTGCACTATATGTAGTGTGACGTCAATAGGAGTCTTTGTGAATAAAGAGATGACGTCATGTGAGATGAGGATCTCGTCTGATTCTATTTTTATGTCTTTGAGTTCTTGTGCCAGCTCTTTTGAATTTTTACAGTGAAAGTCTGATAGTCCAAGGAGGGGTTTGATGATTTCAGCTAGGGCTTTTGATAAGTTGTATGTGACTGATCCAATGCTGTCTATTATTGGCCGCAGTGGGATATCCTTTTTATGTATTTTCGGTGTTCCATAAATCCGAGGGGTGATGCTGGCTGTGGGGATCAGGTGATCATATGCGTCCTTTGTGATTTTATTGCTTTCTAATAGAGGTTTTAGAAGGGCTTTGAGCATTTTTTTCTTTTCTTCTGTCGGGTTTGTTTTAATGATTTCGTATGTGTTACTGTCTGCCAACATGGTTTCCATCTGTTTTTCGTATGTTTCCGTGTCCAAAATTACTGTTGTTCTGCCTTTATCTGCTGGGAGTATTGTGATCGTTTTATCTGTCTTGAGTGAGTTTAATGCTTTTTCTTCTTTTCTTGTAACGTTGCTTTGTGGTAATTTGGCCGTTTTGAGGATTCCTGCGACTGCGTTCCGGAGTGCTGCTTTTTCTCCTTGGTCCTGGATTTTTTCACATGCCAGTTCTGTTGCGAGGATGTATTCTTCATGGGGGATTCTGGCTGGTGTGATGGCGAAGTTCAGTCCTCTGTTCAGCACTGTTTTCTCCGTGTCCGTGAGTGTGCGTTGTGATAGGTTTTTGACCCACTTATCGTTCTTTTCCGTGTGTGTTTGTCTTCGTCCGTTCTTTCTTTCTGTGAGTTTTTTTAATTTTTTCAATTGGCGGTTTTTCGTTGTGATGAATTCTTGTTCGTGTGCGTGTTTCAGTTGTGCTTTTATCTGCTCCTGCGTTTTCTGGTCCGTCGGGTAGCGTTGCTTAAACATGTCCGTTTCCTCTTTGATTTGGTTGTTTATTTTGTCTACTTTATTTGCCGTTATTCTTATACGTTCTTTTATAAGGTCTTTCCGTGCTTTGTTGATGATTTTTTCTGCGTTCTTGGTCGGGATTGGATTTCTTATATTGAGGCTTTGGGGTGTGACCTCCTCATCTCTGCAACGGAGGTTGAATCGTAGGTGGTTTCTGAAGCGTGCCCGTGTTTTCTCCAATTTCTCCAGCCGGCGGAAGTCTTTAATGCAGACTTGTCCATAACTTCCACGTAATACGTCAAACAGGTTCATTTTGTCTTCTTTCAATTATTTTTCCTTTTTTTTTTCCTTTGAAAGACAAAAGTAAAATAGAAAGATGTCTTTTACCTTCTTTACATGTTTCAACTGCACTGCAGCCTTCATCAGAAGAGTCAGCTGATTGCTGCCAGATGACATTTATCAGCTGATTTTCGTAGGCGGGGCCAGCTCAGCAGATCTGTCAGATCCACCGAGCCGGCCCCGCCTCCCGCCGCTGGGACAACACAAAAATTATTGGATCGGAGAGCAACAGACACAAACGTTGGATCAAGGAGGCAATAGAGATCAGAAAGCGGGGAAAAGACACCATGAACCGAGATGAGGGGGCCTTTATGCTTTCTCACACCTGGGACCACATTCTCCAGAGACCATCTGACGGCGGGAGGCGGGGCCGGCTCGGTGGATCTGACAGATCTGCTGAGCTGGCCCCGCCTACGAAAATCAGCTGATAAATGTCACCTGGCAGCAATCAGCTGACTCTTCTGATGAAGGCTGCAGTGCAGTTGAAACATGTAAAGAAGGTAAAAGACATCTTTCTATTTTACTTTTGTCTTTCAAAGGAAAAAAAAAAGGAAAAATAATTGAAAGAAGACAAAATGAACCTGTTTGACGTAAGACTACATAAAGCGGCATGTTCTGTTGAATACACTTTTCTTGAACCTGTTTCAATCAGAAAATCATGTCCATTGTGCTTCTTCCACTACTAAAGCCATACTGGGTTTCCGGTAGTACATTCTGCGAGATGTGTTCACTGAGTCTGTTAAGTAGTACACGTGAGAGAATCTTACCAACAGTGGCTAGCAGTGATATACCTCGGTAATTTCCACAATCTTTCCTGTCACCTTTCTTGAACAAAGGCACAATACTTGCATCCTTCCAGTCTTGAGGTACTTTCTGGGCATCCCATATCTCTTGGATGAGCTTGTTCAGGCAGTTGGTCAGCTGAACAACACCAAATTTCCACACTTCGGCTGAAATTCCATCCCTTTCTGGAGCTTTACTTTCCTGTGTTGTCCTGATAGCTGCCATTAGTTCATCAAAATTTGGTGGTTCATCCAGACTTGATACAGCTGGTCGCTGCACCAGAGCTTCTTTAGCCTCTTCAGTGAGATCTCCAGGGTTGTTTAGTAGTTGGTCAAAGTGGTCTGCAAATCTGTCCAGGATCTTGTCTTTCTCCTGCAAAAGCGTTTCACCATCCATAGCCTTTAGTTGGATCAATCCTCTTGGTTTAGGGCCGTAGATTTCTCTCAAACCTGTGAAGAATGTTTTCATGTCCTTCCTGTCTGCTGTAGTTTGAAGTTTCTCCGCTTTTTCATCCCACCAGTCGGACTTCATCTCTCGGGTGTACTTCTGTAGCTCACTCTGAGCCTTTGAGAATTTCTTCTTCTTCGATCTTGTGTTACACTGTAGGTTTTCCTGCCTAGCTGTATTCCTCGCTTCTAGTAGTTTCTTCAGGTGTTCATCATGCTCATCAAACCAATCTTGATGTTTCTTCTCAGGGTAGCCTAATACATTACTTGCAGTTTGATACACCGTATCCTTTAGTGTTGCTTATTTCTCTTCTATGTCATTCTCTGAGTTGTTGCTGTCCCAGCCTTTCAAGTTTTCATCCATTTCCTGTGTAAGTTCTTCCTGCTTCTTTTGGCCTTTCAGTCCACTTGTGTTTAGCTTCCGTGGTGGCTTTGTACCCGTCCTGCAGTGCTGTTTTCGTCTGCAAATCCTTAATCTAGATCTCAACATAACATGATCAGTACCACAGTCCGCGCCTCTCATTGCTCTGGTGTCCAATACATCCCTTCTGTCTCTCTGCCTGACTATGATGTAGTCTAACAAGTGCCAGTGCTTGGATCTTGGATGCATCCATGTCTTCTTGTGTGTGTCGTTGTGCTTAAATAGAGTGTTGGTTATCACAAGGTTGTACTCTGAATATAGTGCAAGTAGAAGTTTTCCATTAGCATTGCACTTGCCTACTCCATGACTGCCTACCACTCCTTTCCATTTCTCAGTGTCCGAACCAACTCTGGCATTAAAATCTCCAACGAGTATCAACCTGTCATCAGTCGGTACACGCCTGATAGTCTCACGTAAATCACTGTAGAACTCTTCCTTCACCTCCTCTGTGTTGGTCATTGTTGGGGCATATACACTGATGAGTGTGGCATACATGTTCTGCTGTAGTGGGAGTCTCATAGTCATTATCCTGTCATTGATTGGCACCAGTTCCTCATCAAGCATTGCTGCTATCTCCTTTCTAACTGCAAAGCCCACTCCTGCTTCTCTCCTTTCTTGAGTTGATTTCCCACTTCAAAAGAAGATGTACCCATGGTCTCCCAAGCTGTCACATCCAGGCAATCTTGTTTTACTAAGTGCAGCTATGTCTACATTGTACCTGTTCATTTCCAGGGCCACAAGCGCGGTCTGTCTTTCTGGGCGCTGTGATGTTGTTCTGTCCAACAAAGTGTGTATACATGTGTTCCATTCTGCTACACACAAGGCTGCTGTTTTCCTCTTCTTTTGTCTTCCTGTTCCTAGCTTACTTTTCGCTGCCTGTCGGAGTGTGAACAGATCAGCGCGGACCTTGTAAGCCCGGGCAACATCCGAGCCGGTATGAGTTGCTTTCTAATTGACCATTTCATGAAACTGCTTGCAAAGTATTTGAGTACTGCTAGCTTTTGCTGGACTAGCAGCACATTCTTGGCAGATAAAAGTATTATCAGTGGCAAGGACAAGCCAAGACAAACTGACTCCAGTATCAGTTGCAGTGACTGACCAGATGATAGGTTTGTTTATCTCTGCTCTTTGTGTAGTGCATGTCACAATGCACCGACTGGCACAGTCCACCACAGACCTTGCGACAGATGTGTTTATCTGCCAGGATGTCCAGTCTCACCCTGTGTAACTGGGAGTTGTCCACCACAGACCTGTGGCAGATACTGTTTTTTAGTTCTGCCAGGATGCCCTGTTTCACCCTCCACGCTCTCGGAAGGGTGGGGATGCCGGTTGAGTCGCCGACGGCCCGACCCATGAGACAGGTAGTACCAGTTTTCATGGTTATCCGGTAGCAAGCAAGCCAATGCCTGACCTGACACACTAGTGGGGACTAAAACTATCCCAATCGGCCAACATTTCTCTTAAAAAAAAAAAAAAAAAAAATTATGTAATATTTTAATTTTTTGAGAAACTGAATTTGGGGTTTTCATGGGCTGTAAGCCATAATCATCAAAATTAAAACTAATAAACACTTGAAATATATCACTCTGTGTAATGAATCTATATAATATATGGGTTTCACTACATCTCATTATATACATGAACTTATATGGTTTATGGTTATATGGTATGTTTTATACCGCTGCTCTGCTTCTTTTGTCCTTTTCTTTAGAAAAGCTTTATATAGTGAATTTTTCTTTTTACACGCTTTTTGTAATCCTTTGGTTAACCATGGCTTGTTGACAAATTTCTGTTTAAGCTTTCTCTTTACTAATGGACAATTTTTTTCATAAAGAGCGGTTACAATGTTCATGAATGTATTGTAGGCTTTTTACATCTGATACATAAACGTTTGTCCAGTCTTGCTTCAGGAGGTCTTCTTTAAAAGAACTGATTGCATTTTGTGATTTGTATCTGAAAGATTTTACAGTTTTTTCTGTATTGGCCCTGGTGTGGCCATGGATAAGTGCAAAGACTGGCAAAATGGTCACTTATGTCATTTATCAATAATCCACTTTCTATTTTCTTATCAATAATATTAACAAACAAGTTATCAATAAGTGTAGCAGTGTGAACTGTGATTCTACTGGGATGTGTTATTGTGGGATATAGACTCATACAATACATAGAATTCATGAACTCTGTAATTACATTTTATTGAAATGTATTTAGTAAATCAATATTGAAGTCTCCACAGATTACAACCATTTTCTTATTAGTTGTATTATTGTACAGCTCGACTAACTTATCTCTGAATGTCTCAACGCAAGTTCCCGGCGTTCTATATATACGACTTATAATTAGATTTTTTGTTTTATCTTGGTCAATCTCAACAGTAACACATTCCAGAATCCCTGGTAGTGCAAAGGACATTCCATTTACAAGTTTACACCTATACAATTCATCAATATACAGTGGAATACCACCGCCCTTTTTTTTGAGATCTGTTAATATGAAACATCTGATATCCCTCTATTGCCATCAAAGAAGCCTGCTCTTCATTGAGCCAAGTTTCAGAGACTGTGATAGCTGTAAATTTTCTGTCCAGCTGTTTTAAATAGTCCTGAATCTGTGGAAAGTGTTTAAGACTTCTGCTGTTAAAGTGTATTATTGATAGTTTACCATCTACTTGCACTTGACTTTTGAATTGCTTTTCAGTGTAATATTCAGTGATTATGAATATTATTGAAGAAGTGGTTATCAGGATCAGTATCATTCTCCATCTCTTGTAGTTTGTGTTCAGCATAATGAGATATTTTCAGAGTCTGAATTTCCTCTCTCTGTGTCAAATGACTTCCTCCAACTGGAGATGATTGATGTCTGCTAAAGGCAGACATAAGTTTTTTGTTTTGTTTTTTAACCTGTTGAACTCTGCTCAGTTTCCCTAAAAAAATGCCTAAAAATAACATACCCCAAGTAAATCAAAAGCTGTTCTTCGACCCTTTGCAGCATCTTCATGGGGTTGGTCTCATTTAAAAGAAAACACTCTGAATTTTTTGGCAAAACAGTCATAATCTCTCTAAGTGCTCCTGCCACTGAGTAACGGTCATCTAAACATACTGAATCTGAAGAAAATAAATTTCACCTGGGTGTTTTTTTTTTTTTTTAGATACAAATAACACACAGCTGTCAGATCCGGGCTGGAAAATGCAATAGAAATGTAGAACCAAGTGTTATCAAGCTGAGGTCAAAATTTTGTAACAATACCACAAAAAATGAATATATTACACAGCTTTTTCTCAGGTTGTTCCCAGGCGTTTTTGAACTGTGCCAAACTCTGCCAAATGGCACAGTTTGGAAAAACGTCTATAACTTTTGAATGCTTCAACATAGAAGCTTCATCTTGGACTCTAATGAAAGGTGACACTCAGGGCTGTGTGTGTGTGTGGGGGGGTTGTTTGTTCATTCATGAATGAATGAATGAATGAACAAACAAGCCCCCCACACACAAAGAAACATGCCACGTCAAAAATGTGTGGCCTTTTTTTTACAAGAAAAAATAACCTACAGTGCAATAAAAATTATACTAAAATATCTGCAATGTAGAGGATAACAACTCCCCCCCCCCCCCCCCCCCCCCCCCCCGGCTACAGAGGAGCTCGGCGCACAAAAAAACTTGTGGCCATGACGGACCGTTGTAATTACCGATACACTTACCTGTCCACAACAGCAGTGTCGTTGGCGAACTTCTGTTCCTCATTGTTAGACGAACATGAAGCTGGTCCGGTTGTTACGGACTCGTGGTTCTGGTCACCCGACCCGGTCAAACCATCTCTGCTTCCATGATTGCGGTTTTGGCGAACCATTTTTCAAAACAAATAAGAACAGTAGTTATAAAAAAAGACTGGCTAATGGCTGAGAGTGGCTAACGCCACCGTTACACACAGGTCTCAATGTGAGTCACCCAGCGGCTTAGGCAAAAAAGATTTTACGCATGGGGACGCACGCGTTTCAATCGTCGAACTTCTCTGCTTCAATTGGCTCGTTGTATTCGCGGTCGTTGGTAGGCAGGTCCTTCTTGCTAGGTTTTCAGTCATTGGTTCTTCAAGGTTTCAGAAACCCAATTCAAGGCTCTTATTAGTCGAATGAGAGGTCAGTCACATCTAAACCAATCAAACACTCCTTTGGCTTTCTGTTCGCGGCTGTGTCTGTACTGGAAGAACGGAAATGCAGCTTTTTTTTTTCAGTGCGCACTGAGACGCACTATGATGCAGAGACGTGACCGCCCGCGGAATCCCGGAGTTCAACAGGTTAAAGTACATTATCATGTTATGTCACAAAAGGACTTGTCTTGCCGTGTGTGTGGATATGGATTATCCTAGTCTCTTAATTTTCTTTATCAGTGTTCATCTATATTTATTTAAAGTCAGTGAGATCTCATTATTATGGCCTTTCCTTCCTCAGGTGTTCCATTTAGTTTAATCCAGACTCTACAGTTTCTTGTCCATGTTGCCTGTATCTTGTTTTGTCTTTTCAGCATCCGTGCTTGCCATGCTATTTCAGCATTAGTCTTTGTTAAATGTTCATTTAGGTAAACTTCTGTTCCCCGTCGCTTTCTGGCCTGCCTCAGTATGTCATTCTTTACGCTTCTGTTCACAAAGTGCATCACAATTGATTTCTTTGTTTTATTATCCTCTCTGGGTAGAGTATGACAGGCTGAAATTGCATTTACTTCAACCTTTATATTTCTGCTTTCAAGGAACTGAAGCACCTGGTTTTCCAAGGAGACTGATTCACTTGGGGGAGCCTCCTCACCTCTCATTCCTGCTGTAGCATGAGCGTATGATTGGTATTTAATGTCTATTCCACTAATGATTAAATCATCCATACGAGTATTTTGTTCAAGATCCTCGATGCGTCACTCCAAGTCTGCAATTTTTTTGTCTCCTTCCTTAATTGTTAATTTCAATTCTCGGACTTCCTCCATTAGCCCTGATATTTTGGACTGTTGATTGGCCATTTTGATAAGTTCTTCTGACATGAAGTTCAGAGATTTTTTTTTTTTAGTCTCTTCCATTTCCTCCTTCGTTGGTGGCATTTCTTACTGACCTGATGATAGCAGGATAATTTCTGCTGGTGCTGCCGGTATCTGGTCCAGCTGACCTCGGATCCGGCTGGGGCCTCAGCTTGCCCCTCCGCTGCTAGCGCCGTCACTTACTGCCGTTGTAGTTGAGTTCCGATCCGGCTGGGGCCTTGTTTAGCTCCTCCACTGAGCTCTGCCGCTTACCACCGCTGCAGTTGAGCTCCGATCTGGCTCCTATCCAGCTGAGGCCTTGGTTAGCTCCTCCGCTGAGCTCCGTCGCCTACTGCCGCTGTAGTTGAGCTCTGATCTTGCTGGGGCCTCTGTTAGCTTCTCCGTTAGCATTTCATTATACATTGGCCTCAACAAGTCTTCTTTAGATCATTTACAGTTGGTTCAAAATGCGGCTACAAGGCTACTTACTAGGTCCTCTAAATTCTCCCATGTGACACCTATTTTGTCTTCTTTGCTTGGCTCCCCATAAAATTCAGCCTTCAGTTTAAAATCTTGGTGATTACCTTCAGAGCACTGCGTGGTCAAATGCCTGTTTACATCACTGAATGCTTGTATCCTTGTAGAACATGCAGGTCTTTGAGGTCTTCTGACCAAAACAGTAGTTCCTCATTTGATGTCGAAACCTTTTTGTTACTTATTTGTACCCGTAGGTAGACTTGGTTTGCAGTCTGGTGACAAGCCACCGGCTGCTGGTCGCTGCGTGCGCGAGCGCCCTAAACCTACATGTTTTTGGTGTGCGGGAGGAAACCGGAGAAATCCCCGAGTAAACCCGCGCAACACGGGGAGAACATGCAAACTCCACACAGCTCACTGTTGGTCGGGGGCTGGGATCGAACCCACGATCTCATGATCCCCGCGATCCCCCGGCCGAGGGTAAAACTGTGCTGCCACAGTGCTAAACCACTGCGCCACCGTGCAGCCGAACCTAAAGGCTATTGTGCCTCTAGGTTCAATCTATGTCTCATCAGACCAGAGAATTTTGTTTCTCATGGTCTAAGAGTCCTTCAGGGGCCTTTTGGCAAACTCCAGGTTGGCTGCCATGTGCCTTTTACTAAGGAGTGGCTTCCGTCTGGCCACTCTAGCGTACAGGCCTGGTTGGTGGATCGCTGCAGAGATGGTTGTCCTTCTGGAAGGTTCTCCTCTCTGCACAGAGGAACACTGGAGCTCTGACAAAGTGACCATTGGGTTCATTGGACAGCCGGCCAGCTCTAGGAAGAGTCCTGGTGGTTCTGAACTTCTTCCATTTACAGGTGATGGAGGCCACTGTCCTCATTGGAACCTTCAAAGCAGCAGAAATGTTTCTGTACCCTTCCCCAGATTTGTGCCTCCAGACAATCCTGTCTTGGAGGTCTACAGACAATTCCTTTGACTTCATGCTTGGTTTGTGCTCTGACCTGCACTGTCAGCTGTGGGACCTTATATAGACAGGTGTGAGCCTTTCCAAATCATGTCCAATCAACTGAATTTACCACAGGTGGACTCCAGTTAAGCTGTAGAAACATCTCAGGGATGATCAGTGGAAACAGGATGAACCTGAGCTCCATTTTGAGCTTCATGGTAAAGGCTGTGAATACTTATATACATGTGATTTCTTAGTTTTTTATTATTAATAAATTTGCAAAAATCTCAAAACTTTTTTCATCTTGCCATTATGGGGTACTGTGTGTAGAATTTTGAGGGAAAAAAATGAATTTAATCCATTTTGGAATAAGACTGTAACACAACGAAACGTGGAAAAAGTGAAGTGCTGTGAAGACTTCCTGGATGCACTATATTACCACATTAATGTACATGCTAACACTCTAACATACACCAACCCAAATATGTTCATGTACAAATTTAAACACACACTAAGACACATGCTAACTCACCAATGCACACATTAGGTGTGCCTGTGTATGCAGCTGACGTTACACCCTGGCCAATCAGTGGCCTGCCATCTGTTGTCACATTTTCGCTTGCTAACACTCATGTTCTCCTTGTGTCCTGCAGTGAAGTTGGAGGAAGCCGTTTCCATGGAGATGGACAACCATGTGTTGGACAAGGAGGAGGGTTGCTATGACAACACAGAGGCAGCCTTTAGTGACGATGAGGAGGAAGTCAACAACAAAGGTGACAGGAGAACCCAGTACATACTGGTTCAGTCCGGTTAATTAACCTCAACAACCTTAGTCAGTCCCTCCAGGATTTCGCGGGATGTTTTTATGATTGTTGCGGCCCAAAAAGCCTGAATTCGTGAGAGCTTTTTAAAAAAGTTGCAATCAAAGTTGCAATGATTTTAGAATGTTTTTTGCACTAAAAGTAATAGGAAGAATTCCAGATTTTAAAGCACATGTTTTTTTTCCAGTTTACTGCAGTGGTATTCTATATAACAATACAAGAAAAGCACAGGATTGTCAAACATTTCCTAGTACAGTGATTTGTAAATTAAGCAGAAACTTCTGCTATACAGAAAAACTTATTTGTGCAACAACAAATACAGACTTAAACACAATATCCCTGACAACAGCTAAACTGCACTGAATGCTTGTTAAAGAGTAGAGATGTGGAAATTATTGGCAGCACCTTCATTTGAAAACTCCCTACAGTCGCCAACCGCTCAGTACCGAGCAGAGAGGAAAAAAATAAATCATTCATTCTGTTGCTCTGTATTGTCTGTTGGAGTCTGTGTTTTTTCTGTAAAAAATACAGACAATATTCTCTCTCTTGCATGCCCGACTCCTACCTATCTGGCTGCTGCGCGTCTTGACAAACACACACACATGCACACATCTTTCATTTACGGCGCGGGGTGGTTGTCCGTGTCCAGACCAGAGGTTCACAGTTTTAAAGCTCATTGATCAGATGTAGTCATGATTTTACCTCTAAACCTGTATAAATGTTCCAACGCTGGCTGTAGCATTAGATTTGCTCATTTTGCTTGTTGTTTTATGGCATCTATCTTCATGCGCTCCCGCAACAGGATGCTTTTGGGGCAGGCGGACGTTTTTCAACACAAACGCAGCACTTCCTACACACGGTCAGGACGGAGACGTGGTGAGACATCCACCAGCAGGCTGTGGGAGACGGAGGAAGGGACGGTGTTGGAAACCTCAAGAGGGACTGGTTTTTTGTTTTTTTTTTTAAGTCACAGACTCTGTTTTTGCTGATGTGTTCCGTTAATACTCACTGTAAACACGGTGCAGCAACGCATTTGATTGGTTAGACTGAGCGTTTGGGTGCCAGTGAGACACAAATTTAATTGGTGAAATTGGCAGAAGTTGACGAGGATTGGCCAAAATTGCGGGAAAGTTGCAGTGATTGGATTTTGTTGCAAGGTCACGCAGTAGTTGCACTGACTGGCTGATTTCACGTGAATTGACGCAATCGCAACATCGCAACATCCTGGAGGGACTGATTAATAAACATCCTGCTATCACTGTGACATCACTCCTCTGTCCTCCAATCACTGAGCAGGAAAGAAGCGAGAGTTCAGGTTCCACCCAATCAAAGAGGCCGTGGTGGAGGAGCCTGCCGACATCACACACTTGTTGGACCAATTAGACGACACCATGAAGGAGAAGGTGCAGCAGCTGCAGAAGAGCAGGTGAGATGCCGCAGTTCTCCTTGAGGTCCCTAGGTCATTGCTCACTTCCTGTTTACATTACTCTGTGTTTGTATTTCCGTAGCGACACAGAGACGCAATGCGAGGTGATGCAGGAGATTGTTGACCTGATCCTGGAGGTCAGTCACCTGTCAGTCATACCTGAGGGGGTGGGGCCATTTATAAGTGGTGGAGTCTCTGATGAGTGGCATGGGACCTCTCAGGAGGGAGCGGAGCTTCTGACTCACCCGTCTCTGTCTCTGTAGGACGACTTCGACACGGAGCAGATGTCCGCTCTGGCTTCCTGTCTGTCTGAACTGTTCAGAGACCACTTCAGAGGAGAGGTCCTCCCCGAGGAGATCACTGAGGAGTAAGACACCTGTCTGCCTGTCCCCCCGTCTGTCCGAGGACCCGTCCGTCTCTCTGAGCCGTCTGTCTGTCCGTCCTCAGGTCCCTGGAGGAGTCGGTGTGTAAACCCGTCTGTCTGATCTTCAGGAATCTTGTCACCATGCAGGAGGACAACAGCGGTTTCTCTGTGCTGCTCGACATGTTGGCCGAACTTTACCAGAAGCAGCCGAAGATCGGCTACCACCTGCTGTACTACCTGAAGGCCAGGTGAGCTGCCGCCATGGCGTCACTGCTGACATCACCTTCCGAGAGTAATTTAACACAGTTTAATCTGTCTGTAGCAAAGCAGCCAATGGGAAGATGATGCTGTACGAGTCGTTCGCCCAGGCAACGGCGCTTGGTGACCTGCACACGTGTCTGATGATGGACATGAAGGCGTGTCAAGAGGACGACGTCCGGCTGCTCTGTTACCTCACACCCTCCATCTACTCTGAGGTAACACCTCCTGAGCCCCACCCAAATGTCCTCATGATGTCCTCGTTGGAAACGTCTGATGTGACGGTCCTCTAAAAGTGACATAGTCAATAATATGCTTTTATAAATGTGTGTAACTGTGGCCCCTACACTGATACATAGACTAGAATGTGGTTTAAACAGTCCTCATTGATGAGCCTCCAAAATCATATAGTTTCAAGTTTACTAACACATCAGAAGTCAAATACATGTAAATTAACATTTCAGCACTGAGTAGAGTGTCATGTGAAAAAATTTGTTTTAGCCATTGTAAGTGAGAATGAATGTGGGGGTGTCCTAATTTATTCCTCACTAGTTGTTTAGAATTTCATTTTACAGAAAATTTGAAAAAGTCTTAAATTCATTTTTAATTGTTTAGTTGTATTACATGAATCTCCCAGTATTTTTAATATCGATATTTAATATCCATATGTCCAAATATGTTAAAACCACACAGGCTTATACAGGGTGTCCTAATTTTTTCACTTGACTGTATGTGAGAGGGTCACCAGTGTTTCTGTCTGGCTGAAAGACCTTGGCGTGATGGCAACATATTTTTCTGGGGGGGCAGAAAACACATGACACTATTGTAATTGGAATGTGTTAATTTTACACTATTTCTTTTTTTTTTTAAATTTTGCACAGTAACTTTGCACATGGAACTCAACATTTAAAGTATAGTACAACCAAGGCTTGAATGTTGGAATATTGGGCCAGTTGAGGTCCCACCCAGACATCCTGTGTTTAGACTTTTTAGTGGCGTCATCCTTCTCTCCTTCCTCTTCTTGAACACTTTCCTCTCCTTGGCTCCTCTCTTCTGTCTCATCTTTCCCTCTCTGAGCTCTGTCCAATTCAGCTTCTCTCTCTGTCTATGGTGGTATACAAACATGTGAGAAAATACCAAGTGTCATATTTTGTCTTGCAGGATTTTTTTGTCATGGTTTACATAAATGACAAAAATACACATATTCTTCACCCTACCCCTCCATTTTGCACAATCACTGTGAATGCACAAAATGTAGGGGTAGGGTGAAGGGGTGAATTGGGACACACCCAAAGAGTAGGGAAGGGGGAAAAAAACATTCTTAATAGTAGTGTACTCATGCATACTTAAATTATATGATCAGGTGGGTATAGTAACCAGAAATTCTACTCATGTAAAAGCAGTGCTATGAAATTATTAATTAAAATTAGACAACCAAAAATTTCTAGTTAAGGGTACAAAGAGCAGACACTTAAAAACTTGAGTAATGACTTCAATTTTGAAGGTTTGAGGTTTTTCTCCAAAATTTGTAAGTTTTTCTTAGTTTTCTACTTTCCTCTGTGAAGTTATTGAAATTTGAACCATTTTGTGTCTGTTTGTGGCTGTGTGTATCTGTCCGTCTGTCTGTCTAGCGCTCTGAATGAATGAATGAATAAATGAATGAATCTTTATTTTGGATAGATTAAAAGTAAAGATTAAAAGAAAAGGAACAGAATAATATAACAAAGGGGAAAGAAAAAAAATCTAACAAGGTCAAATTAAACAGTAACTCCTCTGATTATACAGTTCAACATGAGTTATCTGAAATGGGTGATGGCTGAAGCTGCAGCTTACAGACGTGGACAAAATTGTTGGTACCCCTCTGTTAATGAAAAACCCCCCACAATGGTCACAGAAATAACTTGAATCTGACAAAAGTGGTAATAAATAAAAATTCCATGATAATTAACCAATGAAAATCAGACAGTGCTTTTGAATTGTGGTTCAACACAATTATTTTAAAAAATAAACTCATGAAACAGGCCTGGACAAAAATGATGGCACCCCTAGAAAAGATTGAAAATAATGTGACCATAGGGACATGTTCAACCAAGATGTGTCCTCTAATTAACATCACAGGTGTCTACAAACTTGTAATCAGTCAGTCGGCCTATTTAAAGGGTGACAAGTAGTCACTGTGCTGTTTGGTGACATGGTGTGCACCACACTAAACATGGACCAGAGGAAGCAAAGGAGAGAGTTGTCTCAGGAGATTAGAAAGAAAATTATAGACAAGCATGTTAAAGGTAAAGGCTATAAGACCATCTCCAAGCAGCTTGATGTTCCTGTGACTACAGTTGCACATATTATTCAGAAATTTAAGATCCACGGGACTGTAGCCAACCTCCCTGTACATGGCCGCAAGAGGAAACTTGATGAAGAATGGTAACAAAAGAGCTCAGAACAACCTCTAAACACGTTCATGGTGAACTCCAAGGTCAAGGTACATCAGTGTCAGATCACACCATCTGTTGTTGTTTGAGCCAAAGTGGACTTCATGGGAGACGACCAAGGAGGACACCACTGTTGAAAACAAATGATAAAAAACCCAGACTGGAATTTGCCAAACTGCATGTTGACAAGCCACAAAGCTTCTGGGAGAATGTCCTATGGACAGACGAAACAAAATTGGAACTTTTTGGCAAGGCACATCAGCTCTGTTCACAGACGCAAAAATGAAGCATACCAAGAAAAGAACACTGTCCCTACTGTGAAACATGGAGGAGGTTCTGTTATGTTCTGGGGCTGCTTTGCTGCATCTGGCACAGGGTGTCTTGAATCTGTGCAGGGTACAATGAAATCTCAAGACTATCAAGGTATTCTAGAGAGAAATGTGCTGCCCAGTGTCAGACAGCTTGGTCTCAGTCGCAGGTCATGGGTCTTGCAACAGGATAATGACCCAAAACACACAGCTAAAAACACCCAAGAATTGCTAAGAGCAAAACATTGGACTATTCTAAAGTGACCTTCTATGAGCCCTGATCTAAATCCTATTGAACATCTGTGGAAGGAGATGAAACATGCCGTCTGGAGAAGGCACCCTTCAAACCTGAGACAACTGGAGCAGTTTGCTCATGAGGAGTGGGCCAGAATACCTGCTGAGAGGTGCAGAAGTCTCATTGACAGTTACAGAAATCGTTTGATTGCAGTGATTGCCTCAAAAGGTTGTGCAACAAAGTATTAAGGGTACCATCATTTTTGACCAGGCCTGTTTCATGAGTTTGTTTTTTTTTTAAATAATTCTGTTGAACCACAATAAGATAAGATAAGGCTTTATTAGTCTCACAATATGGGGAAATTCCAGGATTGCAACAGCACAGGGATAGCAACACTCAGAGCAACAATTAAGAAGATAAGAAAAATATAAATAACAGCAGTGAATATACATACGTACACATAAATATATACAGTGGGGCAAAAAAGTATTTAGTCAGCCACCAATTGTGCAAGTTCTCCCATTTAAAAGATGAGAGCGGTCTCCAATTTTCATCATAGGTATACCTCAACTATGAGAGACAAAATGAGAAAAAAAAATCCAGAAAATCACATTGAAGGATTTTTAAAGAATTTATTTGCAAATTATGGTGGAAAATAAGTATTTGGTCACTTACAAACAAGCAAGATTTCTGGCTCCCACAGACCTGTAACTTCTTCTTTAAGAGGCTCCTCTGTCCTCCACTCGTTACCTGTATTAATGGCACCTGTTTGAACTCGTTATCAGTATAAAAGACACCTGTCCACAACCTCAAACAGTCAGACTCCAAACTCCACTATGGCCAAGACCAAAGAGCTGTCAAAGGACACCAGAAACAAAATTGTAGATCTGCACCAGGCTGGGAAGACTGAATCTGCAATAGGTAAGCAGTTTGGTGTGAAGAAATCAACTGTGGGAGCAATTATTAGAAAATGGAAGACATACAAGACCACTGATGAATCTCCCTCGATCTGGGGTTCCATGCAAGATCTCACCCCGTGGGGTCAAAATGATCACTAGAACGGTGAGCAAAAATCCCAGAACCACATGGGGGGACCTAGTGAATGACCTGCCATAGAGCTGGGACCAAAGTAACAAAGGCTACATCAGAAACACACTACGCCGCCAGGGACTCAAATCCTGCAGTACCAGATGTGTCCACCTGCTTAAGCCAGTACATGTCCAGGCCCGTCTGAAGTTTGCTAGAGAGCATTTGGATGATCCAGAAGAGGATTGGGAGAATGTCATATGGTCAGATGAAACCAAAATAGAACTTTTTGGTAAAAACTCAACTTCTTGTGTTTGGAGGAGAAAGAATGCTGAGTTGCATCCAAAGAACACCATACCTACTGTGAAGCATGGGGGTGGAAACATCACACTTTGGGGCCGTTTTTCTGCAAAGGGACCAGGACGACTGATCCGTGTAAAGGAAAGAATGAATGGGGCCATGTATCGTGAGATTTTGAGTGAAAACCTCCTTCCATCAGCAAGGGCATTGAAGATGAAACGTGGCTGGGTCTTTCAGCATGGCAATGATCCCAAACACACCGCCCGGGCAACGAAGGAGTGGCTTCGTAAGAAGCATTTCAAGGTCCTGGAGTGGCCTAGCCAGTCTCCAGATCTCAACCCCATAGAAAATCTTTGGAGGGAGCTTAAAGTCCATGTTGCCCTGTGACAGCCCCAAAACATCACTGCTCTAGAGGAGATCTGCATGGAGGAATGGGCCAAAATACCAGCAACAGTGTGTGAAAACCTTGTGAAGACTTACAGAAAACGTTTGACCTCTGTCATTGCCAACAAAGGGTATATAACAAAGCATTGAAATGAACTTTTGTTATTGACCAAATGCTTATTTTCCACCATAATTTGTAAATAAATTCTTTAAAAATCAGACAATGTGATTTTCTGGATATTTTTTTTTTCTCATTTTGTCTCTCATAGTTGAGGTATACCTATGATGAAAATTGGAGACCTCTCTCATCTTTTAAGTGGGAGAACTTGCACAATTGGTGGCTGACTAAATACTTTTTTGCCCCTCTATTGTCACCCTCCGTAGCGACTGATATTGTCCTAGTTGTATACTGGAGGGGACCATTTGTGTAAGTCTGTTGCGTCTTTTGCATTCAATACTATTAGGTTGTCACGTTTTTTTTGCTATCTCTGCGAGCAGCCCTGCTTAGGTTATACAGTCTGACAGCCTTAGGTAGGAAGGACCTGCGAAACCTCTCGGTTGCGCACCTAGGATGATGTAGTCTGTTGTGCGTCAGTATTGTGTGACCAGTCTAGTTTATTGTTCAGATGAACACCCAGGTACTTGTAGGATGTCACCATCTCAATGTCTGTTCCCTGTATATTTACTGGTACTGTGAGGGGTTGTCCTTGCCTGCGGCAATCCACCACCAGCTCCTTAGTTTTCCTCACATTGATCTGGAGGCAGTTGCGATGGCACCAGTCCACGAAATCCTGGATAAGTCCTCTGTACTCAGCTTCATCTCCGTTGGAGATGAGGTCGACGATCACAGAGTCGTCAGAGAACTTCTGTAGATGGCAGTGTGTTGTGTTATGTGAGAAGTCCGCAGTATAAAGGGTGAACAGGAAGGGAGCCAAAACCGTTCCCTGGGGGGCCCCCGTGCTACCGATGATCATGTCAGACACACAGTCCCGGGTTCTCACAAACTGTGGCCGGTTTGTGAGGTAGTCCAGGATCCATGATGACAGGTGCTGGTCCACCCCTGCGCACAGCAGCTTGTCCTTCAGGATCATTGGTTGGATGGTGTTGAAAGCACTGGAGAAGTCAAAGAACATGATCCTCACCATATTCCCGGGCTTCTCCAGGTGGGACAGAGAACGGTGAAGGAGGAAGATCACCGCATTCTCCACCCCAATGCCATGCTGGTAGGCGAACTGGAGTGGATTCAGTTCAATTCAATTCAAAAGTATTGTCTGATTTTCATTGGTTAATTCATAGAATTTTTTATTTATTACCACTTTTGTCAGATTTGAGGTATTTCTGTGACCATTGTGGGATTTTTTGTCTTTAACAGAGGGGTACCAACAATTTTGTCCATGTCTGTATATTACCCACCCATATTGCATCCAAGAATTCAAAAGAAAAACAAAACAAAACTGATTACAATTCAGAACAAAGCTAAGACAAATTGTGACAAAAAACTAAGCAACAACACAACACAGACTGGATATGGCAATCCTGATGTGATTTTACATGTCATCTTGTATATATGTTTGGAGTGTTTCTTCCTTTAGTGTTTGTTTAAATTGTCCAAGTGTTTCAGCTCGCCCAGTCAAAATTAAGTGGAACTAAAGGCTTGTATCATTGCATGACCATAGTTTCCTGACTTTTAATTTGCCAGAATTTTGAAATAAGATTTTGTTTTTGAAATAAACACAAATTTAACTCACCATTTCTGTCAATGCCACAGCAAAAAAAAAAGGTATTGTAATAGCTATCTCGGGCCACTAGAGGTCGGAATACCACTATTTTACAGCCGCCCATGCTACCATGCCACAGCCACCCATGACCCTCCGACTACTGATCGGAGGGTCAGGGGTTTGATTCCCACTCTTGTCTGCAGTCTGCATGTTGAAGTGTCCTTGAGCAAGACACTGAACCCCCAGTTGTTCCTGGTGGTTAGGCTAGCGCCCGTGTATGGCAGCTATGCTGCCATCAGTGTGTGAATGTGTGGATAGCAGGATCTGTAAAGACCTTTGGTCATCCACAGATGAGAAAAAGCGCTATATAAGTGAACACCATCGACCATTTAACTTTGATTTCAAAGAAGAAAAAAAAATGATATTGAATGAAATAACTTATCAAACATTCAGTTATTTTTATTTGTAGTTTTTTTTAGAAATCTCCTCACCACCCAGACAGCAGGAAAAACCTTTATTTTGAAACTCAAATGTTGGCATGTTTAGTTTGTCTGAAGGCTGCTGGTGGATTAAAGTCATTGACTTGGTGAATTTCGGTCATCTTAACTTGCCAGGTATATAATAATGGACATAAATTATTAGTTAATATTGTAGTAGCTGCTGAAGTAAATCCTCAGCGATTCATCAGTCACTCTTGCTTTTCCCTGCATACGAAGCCTAACCACACCTGTTAGCTAAGCAACTCTTCATTATTGTTCCCGTTACCAGCAGGTTAAAACCACCATAAAAACCTCCACTGCTTACACACCTCTACTGCTTTTTTTCCGTGTTTAAAGTATTTTAAAGGGGTGTTTGACTGAGAAATGGTGTTTGTAGGTTTTAACTCTCTAAAATGTGTTAACTCCTCACATAATTATCCAAAAAAATTTCAAAACAGTCTTGTTCTTCCTCTCCTTCTTTCGCCTGATCCCTTTTGGGGTCCCCACAGTGGTTTGTCTGCCTCCATCTCCCCCCCTCCCTTCATCTTCCTCTGGAACACCAACCTTCTCCATGTCCTCCTTCACTACATCCATCCATCTTCTCTGTGGTCTTCCTCTTCTCCTCCTGCCTGGCAGCTCCATCTTCAACATCCTTTCTCTAATATCTCCACTATCCCTCCTCTGCACATGTCCAAACCATCTCAGCCTTGACTCTCTTACTTTGTCTCCAAACTGCTCAACCTGAGCTGTCCCTCTGATATACTCATTTCTACTCTTGTCCCTCCTAGTCACTCCCAATGAAAATCTTAGCATCTTCAACTCTGCCACCTCCAGCTCCATCTCCTGTCTTTTTGTCAGCACCACTGTCTCCAAACCATACATCATAACAGGTCTCACTAGATAGATAGATAGATTAGTTGATTTGACAGGGACAGTGCAATAAACATAGACAATTAATCAATGACAGTCAATCTGATGTGTTGCACATAGAGCGTATCGCTATTAGCTAATTTGCAACTCTTGTCCCTACCACCTTGTAAATCTTCCCTTTCACTCTTGATGCTACCCTTCTGTCACAAATCACCCCTGACACTCATCTTCACCCATTCCACCCTGCCTGCACTCTCTTCTTCACCTCTCTTGTGCATTTTCCATTGCTTTGGATGGTTGACCCCATGTATTTAAACTCATCTACCTTTACGACCACTACTCCTTCTATCTTCACCATTACACCTGCCTCACTCTCATTCACACTCATGTATTCTGTCTTGCTTCTACTGACTTTCATTCCTCTTCTCTCCAGAGCATACCGCCACCTCTCCAGGTTCTCTTCCACCTGCTCCCTACTCTCACTACAGATCACAATGTCGTCTGCAAACATCATGGTCCATGGAGACTCCTGCCTGACCTCATCTGTCAGCCTGTCCATCACCATGGCAAACAAAAAGGGGCTCAGAGCTGATCCCTGATGTAACTCCACCACCCCCACCTTGAACCCATCTGTCACTCCTACAGTGCACTTGACCACCGTCTCACTATCCCCATACAGGTCCTGCACCACCCTCACATACTTCTCTGCACTCCTGACGTCCTCATACAGTACCACACTTCCTCTCTTAACACCCTATCATCTGCTTTCTCTAGATCCACAAAGACATAGTGCAACTCCTTCTGACCTTCTCTATATTTCTCCATCAGCACTCTTAATTCAATTCAGTTCAATTCAACTTTATATAGCGCCATTTCACAACAACAGTCATCTCATAGGACTTTCAGCTGTAGGGGAAACCCCCACAATTGCAGAAAGACCCCAGCAATCAGGCGATCCCCTGTGAGCAGCACTTGGCGACAGTGGAGAGGAAAAACTCCCTTTTAACAGGAAGAAACCTCCAGCAGAACCAGGCTCAGGGAGGGGCAGTCATCTGCTGCGACTGGCTGGGGGGGTGAGGGGACAGAGAAGATGAGAAGAACAGACATGTAGAGAGCAAACAGCACGACGGGGACTCAATCTATGGGAGAGAACAAACAAATGTTAATGACCAGCAAAAAAAAATTTCATTGAGAGTGAAGAAAGGAGTGAGGCCCAGTGCATTACTGGAGGTCCCCCGGCTGACTAAACCTATTAGCAGCATAACTAAGGGAGGGTTCAGAGACACATGATCCCTCCCTAATTGTAGGCTATATCAAAAAGGAAGGTTTTAACCCTATTCTTAAAAACAGAGATCAAGTCTGACTCCCGAATCCAGATTGGCAGCTGGTTCCACAGCAGAGGAGCTTGATAACTGAAGGCTCTGCCTCCCATTGTACTTTTGGAGATTCTAGGTATTACAACTAATCCTGCATTTTGGGAGCGTAGTGCTCTATTAAGATAAGATAAGATAAGCCTTTATTAGTCCCACAATGGGGAAATTCCAGGATTGCAACAGCACAGGGATAGCAACACTCAGAGCAACAATCAGAAGGCAAGAGAAAAAACAAGAGCAGCGAGTATCCATATGCAGGGATGAGAATCCTCCGCGGATCCGAGGAATTCCTCTGATCTGATCATGTCTACGGTCATTCTCGTGAATCGTCTAAATTTGAGGAGAAATTTTTTGGGTGGGGTGGGGGGGTCTGTTATGAGCGGCGAGTCGTATTTTCGATCGGCTGCTCAAATCCACCGCGCAGAACGCGCTACCCAGCGAGATCAGTAATGTAATGTAACAAGGCCACTGATTGGCTGATACTTATTGAAGCAACCAATCGACGATTTTGTTATTCCTTTGTCATATCCCACACACGGAGTGAAATGCAAATGGCGGACAAGTCAATCAACCGAGTTTTCCCAATTTCGTGAAAATGGTGAACCTAAAACTCACGAAAGACAACAAAGCAAGAAGACAAAGGGATAAGGAACAAGTTTCGTTGGGAATGGCTTGAAAAAAACCAGAAACATCTCAAAATTGTGGCTACAAGGAGATCGAATTACTCGCTCGTGCTGCGTTCAAAATGATCGATGGACACGGTTAAATTCAGATGTCAGTCAAAGTTCATCACAATCGGCCCCGATTACAGCAATTAGTGATCGTTAGACACATTCCAAGGTAAGATTTTTTTCTCGTTATAAATAATGTACTTGAGAATTTCCGCGTAATGAATTTGTTATGAAATAGCATGTGTAAGTTGTGACGTCATGCCTGTTTTGAAACACTTGATAATTTGAAACACTAATTAAACATCTTTTAGGTTTTACTTACTTTCTTAGATTATCTTTCAAATATTAAAATATACTAATATGCAACTTTTTTATATTCCTAGTAACACTAACAAATGCACACATTAATAAATCAAAATGTTTGCAGAATGTCAGTATATTTTAATAAATGGGTGATGGACTTGGTGATGGAATTTTGTTAATATTTATAATTTATTTTACTTGGTTAAATTATTTTGTCTGTTGTAGAACTATGTAAACGTAATTCTGTGTCAGTTCTAGGGGCGGCTGTGGCGCAGGTGTAGTGTGACCGACTACTGATCGGAGGGTCATGGGATCGATTCCCACTCTGTCTGAAGTCTGCATGTCAAAGTGTCCTTGAGCAAGACACTGAACCCCCAGTTGCTCCTGGTGGCCAGGCTAGCGCCTGTGTGTGTATGGCAGCTCTGCCGCCATCAGTGTGTGAATGTGTGCGTGAATGGGTGGATAGCAGGATCTGTAAAGCGCTTTGGTCATCCAGAGATGAGAAGAAGCGCTATATAAGTGAACACCATTTACCATTCTGAACATATTAAATAGTAGTAAAATATAATTTAGTATTATTACATCAACATACCATTCAGATATCATTACACATGTGATGCAGCAGCAGATTAAAAAGGTAAACTATAAATGCATTTGTACTTACTTCTAATTTTAAATAGAAGACCACTTTTGAGCATTCTAAAACACCTTGGATCCGGCTTGGGGGACGCAGGCCAAACTAAGACCCCCGGCTTAGTTTCCTCTTTTTTCCCCAAACCCCATTCTCATCCCTGCATATGTACATATAAATATATATGTGTGTATATATATATATATATATATATATATATAGACACACAGTGCAGAGCATTGTAGCTAGATGGAATAAATATGTAAATATATAAACACACAGTGTGGAGCATTGTTGCTAGATGGAATGAAACAGCATAACCGTCTACTTAGTTATCCTACATGGTATGAATATGTACCCATACATATGGTCACCCTCTGTAATGACTGATATTGTCCTAGTTGTATACCGGAGGGGACCATTGTGTAAGTCTATTGCGTCTTTTGCATTCAATACTATTAGGTTGTCACGTCTTTTTGCTATCTCTGTGAGCAGCCCTGCTTAGGTTGTACAGTCTGACAGCCGTTGGTAGGAAGGACCTGCGAAACCTCTCGGTTGTGCACCTACGATGATGTAGTCTGGTGCTAAATGAGCTCCTCAGTGCATTCAGTATGTCTTGCAAAGGGTGGAACTCGGACTCCAGCAGAGATGACAGTTTAGCCACCGTCCTTCTCTCTAACTAACTAACTAACTAACCTGCACTTATATAGCGCTCTCTCCCATCTCCTCCACTGGGTCAAGGCACTGCCCCAGGACAGAGCTAGCGTTCTTGATCAGTTTGTTCAGTCTCTTCCTATCGGCTGCAGTAATGCCACTGCCCCAGCAGACCACTCCAAAAGTGATGGCTGATGCCACCCCGGTGTCATAGAATGACTTCAGCAGCGCCCCTTGTACACCAAAAGACCTGAGTCTCCTCAGTAGGAACAGCCTGCGCTGTCCCTTCTTGTAGAATGAGTCGGTATTGTGTGACCAGTCTAGTTTATTGTTCAGATGAACACCCAGGTACTTGTAGGATGTCACCATCTCGATATCTGCTCCCTGTATGTTTACTGGTGCTGTGAGGGGTTGTCCTTGCCTGCGGCAGTCCACCACCAGCTCCTTAGTTTTCCTCGCGTTGATCTGGAGGCATTTCCGATGGCACCAGTCCACGAAGTCCTAGATAAGTCCTCTGTACTCAGCTTCATCTCCGTTGGAGATGAGGCCAACGATTGCAGAGTCGTCAGAGAACTTCTGTAGATGGCAGTGTGTTGTGTTGTGTGAGAAGTCCGCAATATAAAGGGTGAACAGGAAGGGAGCCAAAACCGTTCCCTGGGGGGCCCCCGTGCTACCGATGATCATGTCAGACACACAGTCCCGGGTTCTCACAAACTGTGGCCGGTTTGTGAGGTAGTCCAGGATCCATGATGACAGGTGCTGGTCCACCCCTGCGCACAGCAGCTTGTCCTTCAGGATCATCGGTTGGATGGTGTTGAAAGCACTGGAGAAGTCAAAGAACATGATCCTCACCGCATTCCCGGGCTTCTCCAGGTGGGACAGAGAACGGTGAAGGAGGAAGATGACCGCATCCTCCACCCCAATGCCATGCTGGTAGGCGAACTGGAGTGGATCCATCGCTGGTCCCACCAGGGGGTGGAGGTGAGCAAGGAGCAGTCTCTCCAGGGTCTTCATCATGTGGGACGTCAGGGCCACTGGTCTGTAGCTGTTCAGATCTTTGGGGTGAGAAGTCTTTGGTACAGGTACCACACAAGATGTTTTCCACAACTGTGGTACCCTCCCCAGCTTCAGGCTCAGGTTGAAGATGTACTCCACAATCCCACACAGCTGGTCTGCACAGAACTTGAGGAGCTTTGCGCTGATGCCGTCTGGTCCCGACGCCTTCCTCACCTTGATCTTCCTCAGCTCCGTCCTCACCTGGGTCTTAGTGAGGGTCATGTTGGGGGGCAGTGTGCTAGGAGTGGGGAGTGGGCAGCGGGACTTGATGTCTTCAGAGGCAGCAGTGGTTGTTGTGCAGTCGGGGGTGAGGGCGGTTGGTCAAACCTATTAAAAAAAGAAGTTCAGACTGTTCACCCACTCCCTGCCCCCAGTGGCCTGGGGGGAGGTATTCTGGAGCCCAGAGATGATTTTAAGGTTTCTCCAGACCCCACTGATGTCGCTCTGTTGCAGCTTGTCCTCCATCTTCTTCCTGAAGCTGTCCTTGCCTTCTCTGGTCTTTCTCCTCAGCTTCCTCTGTACGGACTTCAGCATCTCCCTGTTCCCCGTCCTGAAGATCCTATTCTTCTCTCTCAGAAGTGTTTTTATCTCAGGGTTGATCCAGGGTTTGTTGTTTGAGCAACATCGTATGGTCTTGGTGGGTACGGTGTTGTCCACACAGAAGCTGATGTAGTCCGTGATGGTGTGAGTGAGGCCATCCATGTCCTCACCATGTGGATTGCAGAGCTGCTCCCAGGCGGTGGTTTCAAAACAGTCCTTTAGAGCGTCCATTGCCTCCTCAAACCATAACTTCACTGTGCGCATGACCGGAGGTTGTCTGTGCACTAGGGGTTTGTACACCGGCAGGAGATGAACCAAGTTGTGATCCGATCTCCCGAGTGGGGGGAGTGGTGATGAGGGGTACGCCTCCTTAGTGTTTGCGTAGAATCAGTCCAGTGTTTTATTGTCTCTAATGTGGCATGTGACATACTGGGTAAACGTGGGTAGAATGGGAGACAGTGAAACATGGTTGAAATTGCCTGAGATGAGGAGAAGAGCATCTGGGTGTTCTGTCTGCAGCCTGCCAGTTACTGAGTGGATGACGTCACGCGCTGTCCCAGCGTTCGCCGTCGGATTTGCATAAATAACAATGCAGATCACGTGTGAGTATTCCCTCGGGAGATATGTAGGCCGCATGCTAACAGCTAGCAACTCGATGTCTTTGCTGCAGTGTTGTTGTTTAACAATGATATGTCCCGGTCTGCAGCAGTTGTTGTTGACATACATTATCACTCCACCGCCCCTTGCTTTGCCACTGTCTGGTGTTCGGTCTGCCCGTATCGCGTGGAAACCCTCCAGTTCAATGTTAGCATCTGCTGCTAGTTCAGTTAGCCACGTCTCAGTAAATAACAGAAGGCAGCACTCCCGGTATATGCTATCGTAGCGGGAGATAGCCGCTAGCTTATCTACCTTTCCCAGTATCGATCGTACATTCCCCATAACAACGGATAGGATGTTGGGTCTGTACCTTATATTTCTTGCCCGCCGTCTTACTCCAGCACGACACCCACGTCATTTTTGCCTCAGTTCTCCCGGTATGTCGAGTTTTTCCATTAGTACCGAGTGGCGGTTGAGCGCTAGCAGCTGTTCCCTGCTGTACCATCTCCTGCTATAAACAGTGGCTTCGTCCACTGGCTCGGGAGACATTTGGGGCGATCTGTGTGTCCGTGATGTATAAGTTGTGTAAGGTGTCGCCGGATCAGAAAGTTGTCACCGGATCAGAAAGTGAGGGGAAGAAAAAAACTCAGAATTAAGCCGCTGTTGCAAAAAGGCAGCCAACTCGTGTGGCGCCGGAAGTAGGGAAAAAAAAAATAAATATATTTTTTTAAATTATTATTAGGATCATACGGTAGTATCAGATCTTCTAAATATAAAGGGGCCTGATTTTTTTTTTAGAGCTTTGTAAGTAAGAAGAAGGATTTTAAACTTAATTCTAAACTCTATGGGAAGCCAATGAAGGGAGGCCAGAACCGGAGAGATATGATCTATCTTTCTAGTACCTGTTAAAACTCTTGCTGCAGCATTTTGGATCAACTGAAGACTTTTTAGAGATGTTTTAGGACAGCCTGATAATAAAGAGTTACAGTAATGTAATCTAGAGCTAACAAAAGTGTGGATCAGTTTCTCAGCGTCACGCTGAGACAAGACGCTCCTAATCTTAGCAATATTACGCAAATGATAGAAGGCAGTCTTAGAAACAAATTTAATATATGAATTGAAAAACAGATCTTGATCAAAAATAATTCCAAGGTTCCTCACAGAGCTATTCAGAGAAAGAGTAACTGCATCCAAACTAAGTTTGATTTGGAAAGGTATTTCTAAGGTTTTTTGGACCAACAAGAATGACTTCAGTTTTATCTGAATTTAATAGCAGGAAATTACAAGTCATCCAAGCTTTGATTTCCTTAAGACAGGCTTCTAACTTGGCTAATTGATTACCATCATCTGGCTTCATTGACAGGTATAATTGTGTGTCATCTGCATAACAATGAAAATGTATACAGTGCTTCCTAATAATGTTGCCTAATGGAAGCATATATAAACTAAAAAGAGTAGGGCCTAGCACAGATCCCTGTGGAACTCCATGACTGAGCTTTGAGTTGAAAGAAAACTCATTATTGACATGAACAAACTGGAGCCTATCAGATAAATAAGATCTAAACCACTGCAACGAAGTTCTGTTAAGTCCAACATAGTGTTCTAATCTATCAAGTAAAATATTATGATCGACTTCCGGTTATGGCTGCCACGTAGGACGGACGTGTCTCGCTCTGCTCTGCTCCTGGAGAAAAAAAATCGGCAAATAACTCTCTCATTTGGGACAGAACGTATCCCAGCATTTGGGCGAGGATATGTCGGCGAAGCCTAAGGCTGGAAACCCAGGAAAAGGAAAAAGCGAGCCGCCGAAACAGTCCAAATTAACGGACTTTCAGGTCTGTGACGCAGCAAACAAAACTCCATATATGGCGGAGGAGGCTGGCGGCGGTGCGATGTCTGCGGGGAATGGCGCAGATGCGCTGATGGCTGCCATGAGTTCAATGAGAGCGGACTTTTCCTCTAGATTTGATGGGATTATGACAGCGTTGGAAGGAATAAGAAAGGAATTGGGTGACTGTGTAGAACGAACGGCGCAGATGGAGCTCCGTCTCGCTAGTGCTGAAGATGACGTCACCCGTCTTCAATTAAAGGTGCGCACTTTGGAAAAAATAAATAAATCTCTGGAAGATAATATTTTGGATTTGGAATCTCGGTCGAGACAGAATAATTTGAGGCTGGTGGGTCTTCCAGAGGAATCAGAAGGTCGGGACGTATGTTCCTTTCTGGAAAAGTGGATTCCGGAGGTGCTGGGCAGCGAGGAGTTGCAATCAGCAGTGGTTCTGGAAAAAGCACATCGTATTGGCCCACGGAGAGATAAGGGACCGCCGAGGACCTTAATTATGAAGTTTCTTAGCAACAGAGACAGGATGAAGATCTTCAACGCTGCACGTGCTAAAGGAGAGATTAAACACCAGGACCAGCAGGTGCGGTTCTACCCAGATTTGGCCACAGGAATCCAGCAATTGAGGAAGCAGTTTGATCCCATACGTAAGGAGCTGCGCAACCTTGGGATTCGTCATGGTGTAATCTATCCTGCGAGACTGCTGACCACGTATGAGGGCAGAACCCACATTTTCAAGACCCCAGAGGAGGCGCAGGAGTTCATCAAGAAGATCAAAGAAGAAGAAGAGACTGGTGGGAGCTAAGCATGAACAAAATATAAGGTAGAATAATTAAGCATTTGCACAGGCATCTGACTGACTTGAAGTAAATAGTAAGTTTACAAAATATAGATTGTATTATATATTAAAAAAACAAAACAAAAACAAAACAAACAAACAAAAAAAAAACTATGATGTACAAAGTTGTTAAAAATTTTGGAGTTAAGTTGGAAAACTACAGAGGAGAGTTAACGTTACATCATTAAAAGCAGTAGAGTTAGGGTGATTGGGAGGATGAAGAAGGAGTGGCTTAGGCTGTTCCCCGTGGGTGTGGAACGGTCGATGGCTATATCGGGAGACAGAATTTTTCTTTTGATTTTGGGGGGTTTGCCACAAGTGTGGGAAGGGGGAATTTGTTTGTGTGTAGTTTGTAGGATGAATGTTCAACCACTCATGTTTTTGCTTCTCTGTATGAGCATGTTTACACTGCAAGGTAATCCCAAACTCTCTATTGATCATGGACCAAAGTGTTAATCTTAATTTAACTTCATGGAATTGCAGAGGTCTACAAAATTTAAAAAAACTTAAACAAGTTATGAATAAAATAAAGGACATGGGTTCAAGAATTGTGTTTTTACAAGAAACTCATCTGATAGAGGAGGATGTTAAAAGAATTAGGAGTAGATGGCAGGGAAGTGTATTCACCTCTTCATTTTCATCCCGAGCCAGGGGAGTTATGACTCTCATACATAAATCAGTTCCTTTTCAAGTGAAAAATGTAATTGGAGACAAATTTGGAAGATATGTAATCATTCAAGGTTCTTTGCTATTAGAAAATATAAATCTTGTGAACTTATATGGTCCCAATATAGATGATCAGAAGTTCTTTGCTAATTTATTTCTCATCTTATCATCACTTACAGGGCAACATATAATAGCAGGGGATTTTAATTGTACATTGAATCCAGGTATAGATAGATCAACAGGGCTGGATTGTACGCACATTGGATGTAGGATGACTATTAATCATTTTATGAAAGAATTGAGATTGTTAGATATATGGAGAGAAATGAAACCACAAGTTAAAGCCTATTCTTGTTATTCCAGTACCTACAAGACATTCTCACGTATTGATTATTTTTTGATTTCCACAGAATTAAGGTCCAAGATTCAAAACTGCTTTTATGATAACATCGTGATCTCTGATCATGCACCCTGTTGTCTAATATATATAGATAAAAAATTGACAAAGGAATCAGGTAGATGGCAATTTCAGCATAAATGGCTTCAGGATGAGGAATTTGTCAAGTATATAGAAAAACAGATAGACGAGTTCTTTGACATCAATACTACACAAACATCAGCATCTGTGAAGTGGGAGGCTTTCAAAGCTTTTATTAGGGGACATATTATTAGTTATACAGGATCAAAATCTAAGAAGACTCGAGAGGAGAGAGCTAAATTGGAACATAAAATAAAAAATCTTCAGGAAAAAGTGTATGCAGGAAGTGACCCAAGGTTGGAGAATGAATTACTGATTTTGAGAGCTGAATACGACAAAAAATCAGCGAATAGAGCTGCCTCGAGTCTTCTAAGATTGAAACAATCTTTTTATGAACAAGGTGAAAAATCAGGAAAATTATTAGCATGGCAGATTAAACAATTGGAAATTAAAACACCAATTACCAGTATTATAAGTAACGGACAGGTAGTTATAGATCCTTTAGAAATTAATAGAGCCTTTAGAGATTACTATGAAAAATTATATGATACCAAAAATGAACCTGATTTAACAAAACTAAATGGGTTTTTGAACGAACTATCTATACCGTGTATTCCAAATGAAAACAGGGAGATATTGGAGTCTAAAATTAGTCAAGAAGAAGTTGGGCTAGCCATTGATAATATGAAATCAGGAAAAAGTGCAGGACCAGATGGTCTTCCAGTTGACCTTTATAAAAAATTTAAGAATAAATTAATAAAACCTTTTTTGGAAATGGTTTTAGAAGCATTTCAAAATAATAATTTACCATCATACATAAATAATGCCTTAATTATACTGCTGCCAAAACCAGGTAAGCCCTCTAATAAATGTGAAAATATGAGACCAATAAGCCTATTAAACGCCGACCTTAAGATAATCTGTAAAATTTTAGCAAGACGAATACAAGAAATGACATTCATTTCATTTCATTTGAATGTCATTTCAAATGAAATGAAATGAATGTCATGTGGAATGTCACCTCTCTGGTGGGGAAGGAGCCTGAGCTGGTGTACGAGATTGAGCGATACCGGCTAGATATAGTCGGCCTCACCTCAACACACAGCTCCGGTTCCGGAACCAGTCTCCTGGAGAGGGGCTGGAGCTTGGCCTTTTCTGGAGTTGCCCCGGGCGAGAGGCGACGAGCAGGGGTAGGTATTCTTGTATCGCCCCACCTTGCTGCCTCTATATTGGAGTTTTCCCCGGTGGACGAAAGGGTTGCTTCCCTGCGCCTTCGGGTTGGGAAACGGGTCCTGACCATCATTTGTGCCTATGCACCAAATGATGTTTCAGAGTACCCACCCTTTTTGGAGTCTGTGACTGGGGTGCTGGAGGGTGCTCCTCCTGGAGACTCCATTGTCCTACTGGGGGACTTCAATGCGCACGTGGGCAACGACAGTGAAACCTGGAGGGGGGTGATTGGGAGGAACGGCCTGCCCGATCTGAACCCGAGTGGTGTTCAGTTATTGGACTTCTGTGCTAACCACAGTCTGTCTATAACGAACACCATGTTCAAGCATAAGGGTGTCCATATGTGCACCTGGCACCAGGACACCCTAGGCCGCAGGTCGATGATCGATTTTGTTATCGTATCATCAGACCTGCGACCGTATGTCTTGGACACCCGAGTAAAGAGAGGTGCAGAGCTGTCAACTGATCACCACCTGGTGGTGAGTTGGATCCGATGGCAGGGGAGGAAGCCATTCAGACCTGGTAGACCCAAACGTATAGTGAGGGTGTGCTGGGAGCGTCTGGCTGAGGCCCCTGTCCGGGAGGTCTTCAACTCCCACCTCCGGAAGAACTTCAACCACATTCCGAGGGAGTCTGGAGACATGGAGTCTGAATGGGCCATGTTCTCCACTTCTGTTGTTGAAGCGGCAGCCCAGAGCTGCGGCCGCAAGGTGGTCGGTGCATCTCGTGGTGGCAACCCCCGAACCAAGTGGTGGACACCAGTGGTGAGGGGGGCCATTAAGCTGAAGAAGGAGTCCTATCAAGCTTGGTTGGCTTGTGGGACTCCCGAAGCAGCTGAGGTGTACCGGCAGGCCAAGCGGAGTGCAGCTCGGGTGGTTGCTGAAGCAAAAACCCGGGTATGGGAGGAGTTCGGTGAGGCCATGGAACAAGACTTTCGGTCGGCTTCAAAGAGATTCTGGCAAACTGTTCGGCGGCTCAGGAGGGGAAAGCAGCTCCCCGTCCACACTGTGTATGGCTTTATAAAGGGTAGACAAGGCTTCCATAATGTAAGAAGACTATTTAATATTATTTATTTTAATAAAGAAGCACCGGATACAGCTCTCCTATCATTGGACGCCGAAAAGGCCTTTGATAGAGTTGAATGGCCCTTTCTTTTTGAAGTCCTACAAAGGTTTGGACTTGGAAATAATTTCATAAAATGGGTTCAAATAATATACAATAATGCTACAGCAGAAATCCTAACAAATAACAATATTTCAAAACCAATAAAAATCAATAGAGGATGTCGACAAGGCTGTCCACTTTCACCTTTACTGTTTACTATGGCAATTGAACCTTTAGCGATAGCGATACGTTTACATTCACAAATATATGGAATTAAAGTTGGACCAACAGAACATAAAATCTCCCTGTACGCCGATGATATAATTTTGTTTATGTCGAATCTAAAAAAATCAATTCCAACCTTGTTGAATTTAATAAAGAATTTTGGGGAAATATCAGGATATAAAATAAATAAAACTAAATCTTCAATATTAATGCTAAATGAGACCCAGAGAAATTACCCAGCCCCTGAGGTAAATCAATTCAATGTTGTAAATCAGTTTAAATATTTAGGAATCCAAATTATGCCTAAGCTAGAATCAGTCGCCAGTGTCAACTATGAAGCCTTAATGTCAGATATCAGTGAGTTAACTCAGAGATGGATGTCACTACCAATGTCGATGATCGGGAGAATCAATATACTTAAAAGTAATATTTTACCTAAAATACTTTATTTATTTCAATACATTCCCTTATCACCACCTTTAGATCTATTCTCAAGAATAAAAAAAAAAGTTAGTGGAATTTATATGGAACAACAGGAGGGCTAGATTACGTTTGTCTTTATTATATTTACCATTTGATCGTGGAGGTCTGAAATGTCCAAATTTTATGTTGTATTATTGGTCGGCACAACTGAGGTCTATGACATATTATTTTTCATCAAATGATCTCCCTCACTGGACTGAAATGGAATCATACAATTTACCTTTACCTCTTCCCATATTCATATACTCAGATTCGGCAAAAAAATTACAAAAACAAGTTAAAAATCCATTTGTAAAGCATATGATCAAAATATGGTGTGAAGCTAAAAACTATTTAAAAGAACCACAGTTATTGTCACAATTTAGTCCAATATGGGGTAATCAATATTTTAAACCAGGGAGAGCGGATGCTGTATTTAAAGTATGGAATTTAAAAGGGATACAAAAGATTCAGGATTTATATTTGCCAGGTGCAGACAACATAATGTCTTTTGAAGAGCTGAGGATCAAATTTAATCTCAATAGAACACATTTTTTTAAATATCTTCAACTTAGAAACTTTATTCGATCAAATCAAAATAAAGCTCTCACTCGACCTATTTATTCATCCTTGGAAAAAATGATGATGAAAGATAGTAAAAGAAAGGGTATTATTTCAGAGTTTTATAACTCATTGACACTATCTTCAAGTGAAAATTCACTGAAAAGATTAAACTACTGGAAAGAAGATCTGCAAATTGAAATTTCAGAGGAACAATGGGAATTGGCTTGTACAGAAGCTCAAACCAAATCAATAAATGCACGCCTTAAATTGATACATTTCAAATGGTTAATGCGGATGTATGTTACACCGGAGGAGTTAAATAGATACAACAAAAATATACCAGATACATGCACAAAATGCATGGAAAGTAAAGGAACCCTATTTCATTGTTTATGGGAATGTAGATTAATAAGAATGTTTTGGGAAGAGGTGAGGGTAACAATTGAAAAAATAATCTCAAAACAAATCATATTGAATCCTAAACTGTTTTCGTTGGGTCTGTACCCAGAAAAGCATAATTTCAATAAAAGTGAAAGAACATTCATAGACCTCAGTTTGCTTAATGCCAAAAAATGTATTGCACTATTATGGAAAAAGACTCATAGACCAGATGTGACTCAGTGGTTAAGACAGATGTTAACAAACCTTCCACTAGAAAGAATAACATATATACTGAAATCAAAGGAAATTGTGTTTGAGAATATATGGAGACCTTTTATTGATTATGTAAAAAATTTAAACATAACTCTTGAAGAAGAAGGTGAATGATGTGTGTGGACCTTGTAAATTCCAAACTGGTGAACATAATATGTATACTTATGTATTGGATTGTCTAGACTAAACAGAGGAGCATTGTTGAAGACTTGATTTTGTTGGTGGTTGTTGGTGTTTTTAGGGCATTTTTTTTTTTTTTGTAGTACTTTAGTGTTAGTGTTTGATTGTTTGTATCATGTTTGTTAAAAAAAAAAAAAAGGTTCAATAAAGATATTGTGGAAAAAAAAAATATTATGATCGATAGTATCAAAGGCTGCACTGAGGTCTAAAAGGACAAGAACAGAAACAAATCCATTATCAGATGCAATAAAGAGGTCTTTAGTGACCTTCACTAAGGCCGTTTCAGTACTATGATGGATTCTAAACCCAGATTGAAACTCTTCAAATAAACCATTTCCCTACAAGTGGTCAAATAATTGCGTAGCAACAACTCTTTGTAAGATTTTTGAAATGAAAGGGAGATTAGAGGTTGGTCTATAGTTAGCTAAAACTCCTGGATCCATCCATCCATCTTCTACCACTTTTCCGGAGGTCCGGGTCACAGAGGCAGCAGTTCAAGCAGAGAAGTCCAGACTTCCCTCTCCCCAGCCACCTGCTCCAGCTCTCCAGGGAGGATACCAAGGCGTTCCCAGACCAGCTGGGAGACATAGTCTCTCCACCGAGTCCTGGGTCTGCCCCGTGGTCTCCTCCCAGTGGGACGTGCCTTAAACACCTCAAGTTGGAGGCGTCCAGGAGGCATCCTAATCAGATGCCCATACCACCTCAACTGACTCCTTTCAATGTGGAGGAGCAGCGGTTCTACTCTGAGCCTCTCCCGGATGACTGAGCTCCTCACCCTATCTCTGAGGGTGAGTCCAGCAATCCTACGGAGAAAGCTCATTTCAGCCGCTTGTATCCATGATCTCGTTCTTTCGGTCATTACCCAAAGCTCGTGACCATAGGTGAGAGTAGGAACGTAGATTGACTGGTAAATCGACAGCTTTGCCTTAGAACTAAGCTCCCTCTTCACCACAACAGACCGGTACAACGTCCACATCACTGCAGATGCTGCTCCAATCTGTCTGTCGATCTCTCAATCCGTCTGTCGATCTCCTCTGTCCTGGATCCAGCGTTAGCTTTTTGAGTAAGGGTTTAATTACAGCAGTTTTGTGTGTTCAGTGTGTGTGTATATATATATATTTTATAGTAATACGTACATATGTTTATTAGCTGCTCTTGCTTGCTTGTTTTTTTTTCTTGCCTTCTGATTGTTGCTCTGAGTGTTGCTATCCCTGTGCTGTTGCAATCCTGGAATTTCCCCGTTGTGGGACTAATAAAGGCTTATCTTATCTTATCTTTTAGCAGCCTGCGGTACATGGCCTAAAGTTAATGAACAATTGATTATTTCTCTTGGAGCAAGCACTGCATCTGTAGTACTCTTTCTTGGCATGAAACCGTACTGCTGCTCACTGATTGTCTCCTCTCCTTTTAACCTGGCTTCAACTCTTTCCCATACCTTCATAGTGTGGTTGATCAACTTTATGCATCTGTAGTTACTACAGCTCTGAGCATCACCTTTGTTCTTGAAAATTGGTACCAAAACACTTCTTCTTCACTCCTCAGGCATTGTCTCACTCTCCATGATTGTGTTAAACAATCTGGGTAAAAAGTCCACTACCATCTCTCCTAAACATCTCCATACCTCCACAGGTATGTCATCTGGACCAGCTGCCTTTCCATTCTTCATCCTCTTAAAAGCTGCCCTCACTTCTACCTTGCTGATCCTTGGGACTTCCTTGTTCACCATCTTTCCTTCATCCATCCTCCTCTCTCTCATTTTCTTTATTCATCAGCTCTTCAAAGTTCTCCTTCTACCTTTTAAATACACTCTCATCCAGTGTTTCCTCTGGCTTAAAGACCTTGGCACGGTGGCAACATATTTTTCGGTGGGTAGAAAACACATAACACATAGCACGGTGGCGCAGTGGTTTAGCACTGTGGCAGCACAGTTTTACCCTCAGCCGGGGGACCGCGGGGATCATGAGATCGTGGGTTCGATCCCAGCCCCCGACCAACAGTGAGCTGTGTGGAGTTTGCATGTTCTCCCCGTGTTGCGCGGGTTTACTCCGGGATTTCTCCGGTTTCCTCCCGCATACCAAAAACATGTAGGTTTAGGGCGCTCGCGCACGCAGCGACCAGCAGCCGGTGGCTTGTCACCAGACTGCAAACCAAGTCTACCTACGGGTACAAATAAGTAACAAAAAAAAAAAAAAAAGAATATGTTAATTTCATACTATTTATTTCTTTTTTTAATTGTGCACAGTAACTTTGCATATGGAACTTACCATTTGAAGTATTGTACAACCAAGGCTTGAATACTGGAATATTGGGCCAGTTGGGGTCCCACCCAGACGTTCTGTGTTTGGACTTTTTACTGGTGTCACCCTTCTCTCCTCCCTCTGCTCTCACCTCTCTTGAACACTTTCCTCTCCTTGGCTCCTCTCTTCTGTCTCATCTTTCCCTCTCTGAGCTCTGTCTAACTCAGCTTCTCTCTCTCTCTGTCTATGGTGGAATACAAACAGGTTAGAAAATACCAAGTGTCATGTTTTGTCCTGCAGGATTTTTTTTTGTCATGGTTTACATAAATGACAAAATATGTGTATATTTTGTATTTTTATTCTAGTGTTTCTTTTTTTCCATTGAGAGAGTAGAGAAGGGGAAAAAAAAACATTCATACTATTAATGTACTCGTTCATACTTAAATTCTATGATCAGGTGGGTATAGTAACCAGAAATTCTACTCATGTAAAAGCAGTGCTTTGAAATAAATAATTAAAAGTAGACAACCAAACATTTCTAGTTGAGTTAACGGTACAAAGAACAGCCACTTAAAAACTTGAGTAATGACTTCAGTCTTGAAGGTTTGAGGTTTTTCTCCAAAATTTATAACAATTTTCTTATAGTTTTCTACTTTTCTCTGTAAATTTATCTAAATTTGAACCATTTTCCTCAAATTTGTAATTTTCTCTTGTACATTTGAGACTATTATAAATTTGTGGATTATTTTATGGCTAATTTTTGTCTTTTTTTAATCCAATCCAACTTTATTTATAAAGCTCTTTAAAAACAGTGGCCACAGTTACATGGGCAAAATTTCTTCAATCTGATTACAATTCAGATCAGAATTTTACTGTTTACATGGATCCTGAAAAAGCTGATCTGATTAGGACGTGCGTTTCCATGTGTCACACGTTTGAACGGAATAAATCATTTTGACATGCGCATGTCGACATTTCGACATTCCAAAAATGGTAGAAGAAGAAGCAACTTCAGGTGTTAGCAAGCCCCGCTTCGTGTCGAAATTGGCCTGTATTGTGTTATTCAGACTGTACTTTTGCTTCTGCTGGTCTCCGTAATGAAGCTATAAGTGCGTACTTCTGCATATGACCAACAGAGGGAGACAGCAGGACGATACAGACCAGTTTTGTTTTACTCCGCTATGTTTTCCGCTAGCTGCTGCTAAGGCAGAAATACGTCACCTCGACGTGCGGCTGGTGTACAGACATGCGCAGTAAACATATTTTCTGCCCTGTGTTCGGAATAAGTGTTTTCATGCGCACCATTCCGATTAACAATCGGCATAACCCACCCCTCTCAATCGGAATGAAATTTTGATCCGAATGAGCGTGATCGGGTTAGAATATTCAGATTGCCGTGTTTACATGAAGCATTTTTATTCTGATCAGGCTTTTAATCCGGTTACTGTGTCCATGTAAACATAGCCAATGACAGTTGACACAAAGTGCTGTACATCAACGATAAATAAAATATAAAAACAATAAAATACAGCTAAAGTACAAAACAGCATCAACAAAACAATCGTCCTACAATAGAGACAATCAGAACAAATAAAATCAACGTCTCAAACTGGGTCAAACGCCAGAGAATAAAAATGGGTTTTAAGAGGAGTTTTAAAGCTGGACAGTGAAGAGGCCTGTCTGATGGACAACAGCAGAGTATTATAAAATCAGTTGTGTTTTTTTTAAATAAATTTGAAACCAAATGTGGCAAAATTTTTATACTCGTACAATTTAAACTTTTGACCATAATTTTGTAGAGCCAGAACAGAACAATAACTCTGAATTCAAAGAAATATAATTATTAAAATTATATTCAAAGAAATACATTAACTTAAATGACCAAAGATGCAGTTATTTCTGTTATAATATTTCTATATATTTATAGTTTTTTTTAGAAATCTCATCACCACTCAGACAGCAGGAAAATCCTCCCTTATTTTGAAATCCAAATGTTTGCACGTTTAGTTTGTCTGAAGGCTGCTGACGGATTCAAGTCATTGACTTGGTGAATTTCGGTCATCTAAACTTGCCAGGTACATAGTGATGAATATAAGTTATTAATATTGCAGTAGCTGGTGAAGTAAATCCTCAGCGATTCATCAGTCACTCTTTCCTTTCGCTGCAATGAAGCCTAACCAGACCTGTTAGCTAAGCAACTCCTCATTGTTGTTCCAGTTACCAGTGGGTTAAAACCACCAGAAATGCCTCCACTGCTTATCTCGTGCATTTTTTTCTGCATTTTAAGTACTTTAATAAGCTCATGCTTCTCTCAGACAGCAATGCTACAGACACACGCTCTGCCTGCAGAAACAGTCACGCGGGTGCCGGGCAGGCGGGGCGCTTCCGCGTGGATGACAATCGCACACATTGTTCATGTGCATGCTGGCGGAGTGTTTCTTTCATATTTAATTTTTCTTAAATTAATATATTATAGGCGCGATGGCAAACTTCTTTAGGGAGGTGGGCCGCCACACAGAAATGTTACCAGAGGAAACCCTGGATTGTCTGGCTTGCTCAGGGTTTCTGGGGGGGGGGGGGGGGGGGGTGGTGCTGTGACTGGTCACCCTCTTCCTATGTTTCTTGGCAAACCACTCACATGCACACACTTATGTTGCACGCTCTCTCATACACACGCACATGTATGCACACACACAAATGTGTCTCCTTTAACAGGTGTGGATACCAGACTTGTGATGAGACCTCTTCAGTGGAAGAGACAGTCTGTCTTCTGTTTGTTTCAGTTGTGTTAGTATTTTTGTCTTCTGTGTCTGTTTCTCTCCCCACCCCACCCCCTCCTTTCCCCATTCCCCCCTCTCGGGTCCTTCATGGGTAAAACAATTTAAATAAAGTATTAAAAGTTGTTACAAGAGGAGTCTATTAGCAATATACAGTACATATACAGTATATGTACTGTATGAAGCTCCTTTAGGCAAAGTAAATCTGTTTGACACAGTCAGGGAAGTAGGGGTGTGCCATATCGCATCGTTCTTAATAATACTGGTATAATTTTTGATATCTGTGTAAAAACGAATATTGGGATATTTGGGGTTTGTTACTGTACCAACGGAAGTTACGTGTTACCATAGAAACAACAAAACAAACATGGCACGAGAAGCAGCGCTCTGTGCTTGGAAAGTCTGCGTCAGGTTGTGATGAAGTAATTTAGTTTTAAGGCTGTTTCAGACTGCTGCCATCTTTAAAAAAAAAAAAACAGTGCAGCAATGCAGATAATCTGCCCGCATTTCTTTCCGCACGTCAATAACATGGCTTCAGTGAACAGTTTTACTTCACTCTGAAACAGTGTTGTTGACGTCCGGACTTTGAAGTGTCCAGAAGTTTATTTTCATCTCCAGATTGATTTATTCAACCAACCGAAAGAAAAAAAAAAATCCGTCAACAGCCCCAGGAGTTGTCTGTGCAACGGAGATTTGTAATGCAGGTCAACTGAGAGAGAGAGACGGGAGGTCTGATGCAGCGCTCATTTACCTGCAGAAGTGTCTTGTTTGGAGAAACGGCAGGCAGGTAGGCCAAATGAGCAGGGCTGCTCGCAGAGATAGCAAAAAGACGTAACAAACTAATAGTTTTGTTTTTTTTTTTTTTTTTTTGAATGCAAAAGATGCAATAGACTTACACAATGGTCCTCTCCGGCATACAACTAGGAACATACCGGTCGCTATGGAGGGTGAGAATATGTATGGGCACATAATCATACCATGTAGGATAACTAAATAGACGGTTATGCTGTTTCATCCCACCTAGCAACAATGCTCTGCACTGTGTGTGTTTATATATTTACATATTTATTCCATCTAGCTACAATGCTCTGCACTGGGTGTGTTTATATTTATATATCTATATATTTATTCCATCTAGCTACAATGCTCTGCACTGTGTGTCTGTGTGTGTGTGTGTGTATATATATATTTTATAGTAATATGTACATATGTATATTAGCTGCTCTTGCTTGCTTGTTTTTTCTTGCCTTCTGATTGTTGCTCTGAGTGTTGCTATCCCTGTGCTGTTGCAATCCTGGAATTTCCCCGTTGTGGGACTAACAAAGGCTTATCTTATCTTATCTTATCTTATGATGAAGTCATACTTTTAAATCAGCCCACTCCCTCCCGGTTTTATTTAGACTCTCCCTGACTCTGTGAAATAACAGACTAAATTAATTTAATATGTTAAATTGACCAAAACCCCCTCATGTCCCAGAGCATAGAAATGAGATGAAGACAGAAGTGATGTGGTGAATGTCGTCTGTGGTTATATTGTCTTGCTGGAGCTGCTTATAGTTTAGGGTTTACCTTTTTAAATGTAATAAATAGGCTGCATTAACCAGAGCCAAATTGCTCTTACTTTTATAAGGCAATGTTTTCAGGACTGTTCAAATATTTTAAGAAAAACTTTTATAATTTCCTAAACTACAGGCTCTATGTCTGCAGTACCAACTTTACTCTCATCTTCTTGTTACCGTTCTCTCCTAAATTTGTCTAATTTTCTCATTTTTTTAAACATCTTTTCATAAAGGTACTTTTTTTTTAAAATTTTGAATGTTTTTGGTGACAGATTTGTGTCCTTTTTCACGCAGAATTGTAACTTTTTACCTAAAGCCTCCTATCTTGTGTTTTTATTCTGAAAAGGTGAAGAAATCAGAAGCAGCACCAGATTAAAATTAAGATTCATCTGTCAGTTGTTTTAATAATCAATAGATCAGTAGACTATTACAATCCAAATTTATCATATTCCTCCCAGCTGAAGGTTACAATTACGTTTATCATTAGTTTGATACCTGTTATTCTAAAATGTTGGCCTAGTCAAACTGTGGTGGTTTCTGGTTTCCAGCAGCACGCTGGTCTAGGATGAAGTCAAATTCCCGTCCTGAATTTTTGTCCCAGTCCACCCCTCAGTGCACTTAAGATGTGGTGGTTTATAATATTTTCTGTAATATTTGATACAGAATAAAAAAGTTTGAAACACATTCTAAACTGCTCTTTATAAACTGGAGAAAAAGAGTTTCTGTTTTTACTGAATATGTTGAACATAATTAATGTTGGCCTATGAAACTGTACTTTATAAATTTAAAAGACAAAACTGTATTCTGTGATTTCATGAAGAATATCGTTATCGTGAAAATTCACAGAAATATTGTGATATAATTTTTAGGCAATACTGCCCACCCCTACAGGGAGGCAGATTTCTGTTCTGCTCACCTAGCTGCTTGACAGAACAAGGAGGAGAAAACAGATTCCAAATCCTCCTGTCTACTTTCTTCATCTGCCAGAATATCCCACCTTTTCTTTGCTAACCTCTTCCTTTGAATACTTTCCTGTACCTCCTCATTCAGCCACCAAGTCTCCTTGTCTTCCTCTGTCCACTGGATACACCACATGCCTTTCTACCTGTTTCCCTCAATACCTTTGCTGTACTTTCCCAGTCATCTGGTAATTCTTCCCTACCACTCAGAGCCTGTATCAACTCCTTTCTGATCTCTGTGTGACCTCCTTCCTTCTGTAACCTCCCCCACTTGATCTTTGGTTCTGCCTTCACTCTCTTCCTCTTCTTGCTCTCCAGAGTCATACTACAGGCTATCATCCAATGCTGTCTAGCTACATTGTCCCCTGCCACCACCTTGACACTCTTTCAGATTTCTCCTTCTGCATAAGATGTAGTCCAGCTGTGTGCGCCTGTGGCTCAGGTGTAGTATGGTCAAGTACTGATCGGGGGCTCAGGGGTTCGACTCCCGCTGTGTCTGCAGTCTGCATTTCAAAGTGTCTTTGAGCAAGACACTGAACCCCCAGTTGCTCCTGAGGCTAGCACTTGTGTGTGTGGCAGCTTTGCCACCATCAGTGTGTGAATGGGTGGATGGCAGGATCTGTAAAGCGCTTTGATCATCCAGAGATTCAATTCAATTCAACTTTATGTATATAGCGCCATTTCACAACAACAGTCATCTCATAGCACTATCAACTGTAGGGAGGACCCCCACAGTTGCAGAAAGACCCCAGCAATCAGGTGATCCCCTGTGAGCAGCACTTGGCGACGGTGGAGAGGAAAAACTCCCTTTTAACAGGAAGAAACCTCCAGCAGAACCAGGCTCAAGGAGGGGCAGTCATCTGCTGCGACTGGCTGGGGGGTGAGGGGACAGAGAAGAAGAAAAGAACAGACATGTAGAGAGCAAACAGCACGATGGGGACTCAATCTATGGGAGAGAACAAACAAATGTTAATGACCAGCAAAAAAAAAATATTTCACAGAGAGTGAGGAAAGGAGTGAGGCCCAGTGCATTACTGGAGGTCCCCCGGCTGACTAAACCTAATAGCAGCATAACTAAGGGAGGGTTCAGAAACACATGATCCCTCCCTAATTGTAGGCTATATCAAAAAGGTAGGTTTTAGCCCTATTATTAAAAACAGAGATCGAGTCTGACTCCCGAATCCAGATTGGCAGCTGATTCCACAGGAGAGGAGCTTGATAACTGAAGGCTCTGCCTCCCATTGTACTTTTGGAGATTCTAGGTATTACAAGTAAACCTGCATTTTGAGAGCGTAGTGCTCTGTTAGGATGATACGGTAGTATCAGATCTTTTAAATAAAAAGGAGCCTGATTGTTTAGAGCTTTGTAAGTAAGAAGAAGGATTTTAAACTTAATTCTAAACTCTATGGGAAGCCAATGAAGGGAGGCCAGAACCGGAGAGATATGATCTCTCTTTCTAGTACCTGTTAAAACTCTTGCTGCAGCATTTTGGATCAGCTGAAGACTTTTTAAAGATGTTTTAGGACAGCCTGATAATAAAGAATTACAATAATCTAATCTCGAGCTAACAAAAGCGTGGATCAGCTTCTCAGCATCACTCTGAGACAAGATGCTCCTAATCTTGGCAATATTACGCAAATGATAGAAGGCAGTCTTAGAAACAAATTTAATATGTGAATTGAAGGACAAATCCTGATCAAAAATAACTCCAAGGTTCCTCACAGAGCTATTAAGAGAAAGAGTAACTGCATCCAAACTGAAAGTTTGATTTGGAAAGGAATTTCTAAGGTTTTTTGGACCAACAAGAATGACTTCAGTCTTATCTGAATTTAATAGCAGGAAATTACAAGTCATCCAAGCTTTGATTTCCTTAAGACAGGCTTCTAACTTGGCTAATTGATTAGTATCATCTGGCTTCATTGACAGGTATAATTGTGTGTCATCTGCATAACAGTGAAAATGTATACAGTGCTTTCTAATAATGTTGCCTAACGGAAGCATATATAAACTAAAAAGAGTAGGGCCTAGCATAGATCCCTGTGGAACTCCATGACTGAGCTTTGAGCTGAGAGAAAACTCATCATTTACATGAACAAACTGGAACCTAACAGATAAATAAGATCTAAACCACTGCAACGAAGTTCCATTAAGTCCAACATAGTGTTCTAATCTATCAAGTAGAATATTATGATCAATAGTATCAAAAGCTGCACTAAGATCTAAAAGGACAAGTACAGAAACTAGTCCATTATCAGATGCAATGAGGAGGTCGTTAGTGACCTTCGCTAAGGCTGTTTCAGTACTATGATGGATTCTAAACCCAGATTGAAACTCCTCAAGTAAACCATTTCCCTGCAGGTGGTCAAATAATTGCGTAGCAACAACTCTTTCTAAGATTTTTGAAATGAAAGGGAGATTAGAGATTGGTCTATAGTTAGCTAAAGCTCCTGGATCTAGCGTTGGCTTTTTGAGTAAGGGTTTAATTACAGCCGTTTTAAAAGCCTGCGGTACATGGCCTAAAGTTAATGAAGAATTGATTATATGAAGAATAAAGCTACCAATAAGTGGGAAGACTTCTTTAAATAACCTGGTAGGAATAGGGTCTAAAAGACAAGTTGAAGGTTTGGATGAGGAAACTACTTTGTCTAACTCACAAAGGTCGATTGGAGTAAACTCATCAAGACAGACATCAATAGAAGGAGTTGTAGTAGTTACAGTATTTAAGTTAACTGTGGGAAGAATCTGATTGATTTTATCTCTGATGGATGAAATTTTATTATTGAAAAAGTTCATAAAGTTCTGACTAGTAAGCTCTAAGGGGATGCTAGGATTGACAGAGTCCTGACTCTTTGTCAACCTGGCTACAGTACTGAAAAGAAACCTGGGATTATTCTTGTTCTCTTCTATTAATGCAGAGTAATAACTCGTTCTAGCTTTTCTAAGAGATTTTTTATAAATTAAAAGATGATTTCTCCAAGCTAAATAGATTTCATCTAAATTAGTAGAGCGCCATTTTCTTTCTAATTGACGAGTCTTCTGTTTTAAGCTACGAGTTTCTGTGTTGAACCAAGGAGTTAAAAATCTCTGATTAGACTTTTTCTTTTTTAAGGGGGCCACCAAGTCTAGAGCCTGATGCAGAGAAGCTGAAACACTATCCACCATGTTATCAATTACAGAAGGAGCAAGCTGTCTATAGCTTATTTCCGTTGTGTTGACACATGGCATAGAGATGAGAAAAAGCACTAAATAAGTGAACACCATTTACCTTCCTCCACTCTTGTAAGTCACCCTATGTCCCATTCTTGAATTATGTGTTCACCACAGCCATTTCTATCCTTTTAGCAAAATCCACAACCATCTGTCCTTCCACATTTCTCTCCTTAAGCCCATACCTAGCCAGGAGCTCCTCATCACCTCTGTTCCCTTCACCTACATGTCCATTAAAGTCCACTCCAATCACCACTTTCTCCCCCCTGGGAACACTCTCTACCACTTCATCCAACTTACTCCAGAATTCCTCTTTCCCTTCTACCTGACATCCAACTTGTGGGGCATAAACACTGACACCATTCAACATCACACCTTTGACTTCTAGCTTCAAATTTTAAAATTTAAAATTTTCCAAACAGTCAACAATTTGAAAAAGTACACTGCCTTTTATCTCGTTTTTCTGTCAGAAATTCCTAAAATGTTTTTTGACTCTTTGGGTAAGTTTCCTACTTCAAGACAGATGTTCAATAGGATTTAGATCAGGGCTCATAGAAGGCCACTTTAGAATAGTCCAATGTTTCACTCTTAGCCATTCTTGGGTGTTTTTAGCTGTGTGTTTTGGGTCATTATCCTGTTGCAAGACCCATGACCTGCCACTGAGACCAAGCTGTCTGACACTGGGCAGCAGATTTCCCTTTAGAATGCCTTGATAGTCTTGAGATTTCATTGTACCCTGCACAGATTCAAGACACCCTGTGCCAGATGCAGCAAAGCAGCCCCAGAACATAACAACAGAACCTCCTCCATGTTTCACAGTAGGGACAGTGTTCTTTTCTTGGTATGCTTCATTTTTGCATCTGTGAACATAGCGCTGATGTGCCTTGCCAAAAAGTTGCAGGTTTTTTCTCGTCTGTCCATAGGACATTCTCCCAGAAGCTTTGTGGCTTGTCAACATACAGTTTGGCAAATTCCAGTCTGGCTTTTTTATGATTTGTTTTCAACAGTGGTGTCCTCCTTGGTCGTCTCCCATGAAGTCCACTTTGGCTCAAACAACAACGGATGGTGCGATCTGACACTGATGTACCTTGACCTTGGAGTTCACCATGAATGTGTTTAGAGGTTGTTCTGGGCTCTTTTGTTACCATTCATATTATCCGTCACCTCCTGCAGCCACGTCCAGGGAGGTTGGCTACAGTCCCGTGGATCTTAAATTTCTGAATATGTGCAACTGTAGTCACAGGAACATCAAGCTGCTTGGAGATGGTCTTATAGCCTTTACCTTTAACATGCTTGTCTATAATTTTCTTTCTAATCTCCTGAGACAACTCTCTCCTTTGCTTCCTCTGGTCCATGTTTAGTGTGGAACACACCATGTCACCAAACAGCACAGTGACTACTTGTCACTCTTTAAATAGCATACCTGCCAACTACTCCGGTTTTGCCGTAATGGTTATGGTTTTCAAGACCCCATTCCGGGTTACAGCTTTATTAATCAAAATTACGGTTTTTCACTAAAAATTCAGTCAAAAATTTTAAATCGTAAAAAAAAACACGAAAGCAATTCCATACACGAGATTGCTAGGAATCGTATCTAAATTTACCTGAAGCGTTTGCTAAGCTAACGCTATCGCTATAGCTAACGCCATAGCTAGTCGTAGCACCTAACACGATACAAAAAAGCGACTCCGTCTCCGGTGATTGGGGCTCGCCGGAGGAACCAGCCGAGGCAACAGTTGGATGGGAGCCGGGTCGGAGTTCAAGTACAGCGGTGGTAGGAGACGGGGACCGCTGGAGGAGTAGCCGGGGCCCCAGCTGGATAAGAGCCGGAATTGGAGCCCAGCTACAGCGGCAGGGCTCGGCAGAGGAGCTACTGAGGAAGACGGCGGTAGGTGGCGGGGCTCAGCGGAGGATCTACCGGGACCCCAGCTGGACAGAAGCAGGATTGGAGCTCAACTACAGAGGCGGTGGGCGGCGGGACTCGGTGGAGGAGCTGCTGGTACCCCAGCTGGACAGGAGCTCAATTGCAGCGGCAGGACTAGCAGCGGAGGGGGCTAGCTGAGGCCCAGCTGGATTCGAGGTCGGTCGGATCGGATATCGGCGTCACCAGCAGAGATTGTTTTACTATCAACAGGTCAGTAAAAATGCCAACAAAGAAGGAGGAAATGGAAGAGATCAAAAAATCACTGAACTTGGTTCAGAGAATTTATCTTCTTGGAACATACACTGCTGCACGGTGGCGCAGTGGTTAGCACTGTGGCAGCACAGTTTTACCCTCGGCCGGGGGATCGCAGGGATCATGAGATCGTGGGTTCGATCCCTGCCCCCGGCCAACAGTGATCTGTGTGGAGTTTGCATGTTCTCCCTGTGTTTGCGTGGGTTTACTCCGGGATTTCTCTGGTTTCCTCCCACATGCCAAAACATGCAGGTTAGGGAGTTAAGGGGCGCTTGCGCACACAGCGACCGGCAGCTGGTGGCTTGTCACCAGACTGCAGAACAAATCTACCTACGGGTACAAAATAAGTCCAAAAAAAAAAAAATACAGTAAGTCAATATTATACAGTAATAAGTGGCATTCAGCTGTATGTTTTATGTCATTTAAGCACAGTTCTGGTACTTAAAAATCATAAAAATCCAGGAGCTTTTCCCCCCTTGCCCCCCCACCGGGCTCTGCCCCAGACCCCACTAGGGGACTGTGTCCCCCAGACCCCCTGCTAAATTTTCAGATAATTTCCCCAACCCCAAATCACATCCCTGGGTAAAGAATGACATACTGAGGCAGGCCAGAAAGCTACGGGGAAAAGAAGTTTACCTAAATGAACATCTAACAAAAACTAATGCTGAAATAGCACGACAAACACGGATGCTGAAAAGACAAAATGAGAAAGCTAAGAGGTGCACCATGGAAAACAACAATGCTTGAGAGTTACCATAGAGTTTGTCCTTCATCTTTTCCATCAGCATATCTGCATTGACAATTTAAGGAAAATAGAAACATGATTGTTGAAGAAATATGAGGTTGTTAGCCACATTTAAAGTTGATTTAATGCTAATATTTGTTTGCCGTCGGGGGGCTTCACCCCCCTGAACCCCCCACCAGGACTTTGTCCCGGACCTACCGGGGCCTGCGGCCCCTGGACCCCGGCTAGCTACTAGGCTTTTCAGGTTTTAAAAGTTGGCAGGTCTGAAATAGGCCGACTGACTGATTACAAGTTTGTAGACACCTGTGATGTTAATTAGAGGACACATCTTGGTTGAACATGTCCCTATGGTCACATTATATTCAGTCTTTTCTAGGGGTGCCATCATTTTTGTCCAGGCCTGTTTCATGAGTTTGTTTTTTAAAATAATTCTGTTGAACCACAATTCAAAAGCATTGTCTGATTTTCATTGGTTAATTTTCATAGAATTTTTATTTATTCTCACTTTTGTCAGATTCAAGTTATTTCTGTGACCATTGTGGGTTTTTCTTTCATTAACAGAGGGGTGCCAACAATTTTGTCCACGTGTGTAGGCTGTGTTTGACAGTGGAATACAGAGGTATAAATGACATTCACTTAGCGCGTTTTTTCTGGTCCCTAGATGACCAAAGGGCTTTACAGACCCTGCTATTCACACAGTGATGGTGGCATAGCTGCCATACACTGGCGCTGGCCTGACCACCAGGAGCAACTGGGGTTCAGTGTCTTGCTCAAGGACACTTCGACATGCAGACTGCAGACAGAGCGGGAATTGAACCCAGTAGTCAGCCACACTACACCTGCGCCACAGCCGCCCAGCCTATATATACAGCCTATATGTAGACAATCACATGTTAGAATTTGACAAATATGAAAGGGAGTAAATGGCTCTAAGATTGATCTGACTGTGTGAATATTCATTACAAAATAGCTAAAGATTGAAAATATATGGGACATCCAGTATTAGCGACTGTTTCAGATCCTTGTTTATCTGTCAGATCACTGATCTGTCTGATCTTTGATCACTTCTATTCATAATAGTGGATCTTCACTTTGGGGAATGGCAGTTGTTGAGTCATCATAATTATTTTAGTTTATATCTCTGTTCAGTGATGGAGTTCAGTGCAATACTGAATTTCTTCTGTGTATCATTAATAAACTCATGCAGTACTGTAACAGGACATGTTTACTAATATTTCAGACCCAATGTAGTGCATCATTTTATATTTCAACAATATTTTGTTATTAAAAGGTTTTTTAAAACTGGAATTAACTACAAAACACCAACATTATTATACACAGCAGAAGGGCCCATTTGACTACAATCATTTGCATCAATCTTGCCCATTTGTCAGTAAATATGTAACTAAAAATGATTTATTTTGTTACTTGGGCATTTTTGTGTCCTGCGTTTAGGTGCTATCACACCTAGATGATTTAGGCAGCATTTAGGAAACATCAGAAAAATTTGGAGAATACACTGGCGTACGTGGAATCAGTTATGGCTAAGTTAAGAGAACCCTGAAGCATGCTGCTGTACACCATGGTTCACTGAGCTTCTCTGAACATTTTCAGACGTATCCAGTGTATGGTTAATATGTCCCGCATTCACAGAGCAGAGGTTGTAGGGAAGGTAGGCGTTCGTTTGCACACGTTACTTGTCAGCAGTGTTGGGCAAGTTACTAAAAAATAGTAACGTTACAGTTACTAGTTACTTATTTCAAAAGTAAGTGTGTTACTTTTACATTACTGCATGATTAAAGTAACTAGTTACTTGGAAAAGTAACTTTCACGTTACGTTTAAATGCATACTTAAATCATCTTGCACACAGCAAAATCAAGGGCCCCTTATTCTCATCAGAAAAAAGAAGAAAAAGAAAACTGATGAGGGAAAAAGTCTAATCTTGCAGAGAAAAAATGTCTCAGCTTTACACAAACTATTGTAATTAGTAGAAAGTCAGAAATTTACTAGAAATAAAGTTGTGAATTCACAGAAAACGTTGGACCCCTTGGTGGGCCATTTTTGGCCCACGAGCCATATGTTTGACACCCCTGGATCAGCCCATTAAAAACACATATTTAGAGGATTTACTTCCATGAAATAGTTGCATATAACAACAGCATGTAAATTAAAATTCAGTTCAATTCAACTTTATTTATATAGCGCCATTTCAATTCAATTCAACTTTATTTATATAGCACCATTTCACAACAACAGTCATCTCATAGCACTATCAACTGTAGGGGGGACCCCCACAGTTGCAGAAAGACCCCAGCAATCAGGTGATCCCCTGTGAGCAGCACTTGGCGACGGTGGAGAGGAAAAACTCCCTTTTAACAGGAAGAAACCTCCAGCAGAACCAGGCTCAGGGAGGGGCAGTCATCTGCTGCGTTGGCTGGGGGGTGAGGGGACAGAGAAGAAGAAAAGAACAGAAATGTAGAGAGCAAACAGCATGATGGGGACTCAATCTATGGGAGAGAATAAACAGATGTTAATGACCACCAAAAAAGAAAATATTTCATTGAGAGTGAAGAAAGGAGAGAAGTCCAGTGCAATTATTGGAGGTCCCCCGGCTGACTAAACCTATTAGCAGCATAACTAAGGGAGGGTTCAGAAACACATGATCCCGCCCTAATTGTAGGCCATATCAAAAAGGAAGGTTTTAGCCCTATTCTTAAAAACAGAGATCAAGTCTGACTCCCGAATCCAGATTGGCAGCTGGTTCCACAGCAGAGGAGCTTGATAACTGAAGGCTCTGCTTCCCATTGTACTCTTGGAGATTCTAGGTATTACAAGTAATCCAGAATTTTGGGAGTGTAGTGCTCTGTTAGGATAATACGGTAGTATCAGATCTTTCAAATAAAAAGTGGCCTGATTGTTTAGAGCTTTGTATGTGAGAAGAAGAATTTTTTTTTTTTTTTTATTTAAGTTTTTGTAAAGGGTATACAGGTCGTTACAGCAATGCAGTGTTTACATTTTCATCACATGTTCCCTTATTTTCTGATATCTGACAACATTGGAAGATTAATTCTTACAACACCCCCTTTTTTTTTTTTTAAGTGAAAGAAAAAGTGAAATTAAAGAGAAAAAAAAAAACAAATAACAAAAAAAAAAAAAACAAACCAGTAAAAAACAAACAAAAAGAAAAAGTAAGTAAATAAAGATAAAAGAGCATCTGAGTAGCGTTGGAACAAAGAGCGGGACCATTATTGAAATGGTATTTGTCAAAGATTAGATCTAATGGAAGACACATATGCGATCCAGGGTTGCCAAAAGTTCATGAACCCATCCATGTCCTGTCTCAGTGCGAATGTCAACTTTTCCATCGAGTAAATGTCTTGGATCACGTTAGTCCAATCTTCAGGTGTAGGACAGTCCTTCAACATCCATTTTTTAGTTAGAGCTTTTTTGCTTGCCAATATTAAAACATTGAATAAGTATTTTTCTCCTCGTCTTTCCAGTGAGTCCGGTAGTAAACCCAAATACAAAGTTACAAAAGAAAAGGGAACTGTAATTTTGAATATTTTCCCCAATATTGTCTGTACCTTGGTCCAATATTGGTGGATAACTCCTCCTCTCGGCGCCACACCAGTCGGCTGCCTTTTGCAACAGCGGCTCGATTCCGAGTTTTTTTTTCCTTCCTCTCTCTTTTGATCACTTTTTTTTTTCACCCCACTTATATCACGGACACACAGATCATCCCAAATGTCTCCTGAGCCGGTGGACGGAGCCACTGTTTATAGCAGGATACGATATAACAGGAAAGAGCTGCTAGCATTTAACCGCCACCCACTGGAAAAACTCGACATACCGAGAGAACTGAGGCGAAAACGCCGCGGCTGCCGGGCTGGAGTAAGGCGGAGGACAAAAAATATAAGGTACAGACCCTCCCTTCCATCTGTTGTCATGGGAAATGTACGGTCGATACTGGGAAAGTTAGATGAGCTAGCGGCTATCTCCCGTTATGATAGCACTTACCGGGAGTGCTCTCTCCTTTTGTTTACTGAGACGTGACTAACTGAACTAGCAGCAGATGCTAACATTGAGCTGGAGGGTTTTCACACGATACGAGCTGACCGAACACCAGAGAGTGGCAAAACTAGGGGCGGTGGAGTGATCATGTATGTTAACAACAACTGGTGCAGACCGGGACATATCACTGTTAAACAACGACACTGCAGCAAAGACATTGAGTTGCTAGCTGTTAGCATGAGGCCTACATATCTCCCGAGAGAACACTCACACGTGATCTGCATTGTTGTTTATGCAAATCCGACGGCGAACGCTGGGACAGCGCGTGACGTCATCCATTCAGTAACCAGCAGGCTGCAGACAGAACACCCAGATGCTCTTCTCCTCATCTCAGGCGATTTCAACCACGTTTCACTGTCTCCCATTCTGCCCACTTTCACCCAGTATGTCACATGCCACACTAGAGACAATAAAACACTGGATTTGTTCTACGCAAACACTAAGGAGGCGTACACCTCATCACAACTCCCCCCACTTGGGAGATCGGATCACAACTTGGTTCATCTCCGACCGGTGTACAAACCCCTAGTGCACAGACAACCTCCGGCCATGCACACTGTGGAGTTATGGTCTGAGGAGACAATGGACACTCTAAAGGACTGTTTTGAAGCCACTGCCTGGAAGCAGCTCTGCGATCCACATGGTGAGGACATCGATGGCCTCATTCACACCTTCACGGGCTACCTCAGCTTCTGTGTGGACAAATCCGTTCCCACCAAGACCATACGGCGTCACTCAAACAACAAACCCTGGATCAACCCTGAGATAAAAACACTTCTGAGAGAGAAGAAGAGGATCTTCAGGTCGGGGAACAGGGAGATGCTGAAGTCCGTACAGAGGGAGCTGAGGAGAAAGATCAGAGAAGGCAAGGACAGCTTCAGGAAGAAGATGGAGGACAAGCTGCAACAGAGCGACATCAGCGGGGTCTGGAGAAACCTCAAAACCATCTCGGGGCTCCAGAATACCTCCCCCCAGGCCACGGGGGGCAGGGAGTGGGCGAACAACCTGAATCTGTTTTTCAATAGATTTGACCAACCGCCCTCCCCCCTGTCTGCACAACAACCACTGCTGCCTCTAAGAAATCAAGTCCTGCTACCCACTCCACCGACACCCCCCCCACTCCCAACACACAGCCCCCCATCCTGACCCTGACCAAGACCCAGGTGAGGACGGAGCTGAGGAAGATCAAGGCGAGGAAGGCGTCGGGACCGGACGGCATCAGCGCAAAGCTCCTCAAGTCCTGTGCAGACCAGCTGTGTGGGATTGTGACGTATATCTTCAACATGAGCCTGAAACTGGGGAGGGTACCACAGCTGTGGAAAACATCTTGTGTGGTACCTGTACCAAAAACTTCCCACCCCAAAGACCTGAACAGCTTCAGACCGGTGGCCTTGACGTCCCACTTGATGAAGACCCTGGAGAGACTGCTCCTTGCTCATCTCCGCCCCCTGGTGGAACCAGCGATGGATCCACTCCAGTTCGCCTACCAGCATGGCATTGGGGTGGAGGATGCGGTGATCTTCCTCCTTCACCGTTCTCTGTCCCACCTGGAGAAGCCCGGGAATATGGTGAGGATCATGTTCTTTGACTTCTCCAGTGCTTTCAACACCATCCAACCGATGATCCTGAAGGACAAGCTGCTGCGCGCAGGGGTGGACCAGCACCTGTCATCATGGATCCTGGACTACCTCACGAACCGGCCTCAGTTTGTGAGAACCCGGGACTGTGTTTCCGACACGATCATCAGTAGCACGGGGGCCCCCCAGGGAACGGTGCTGGCTCCCTTCTTGTTCACTCTTTATACTGCGGACTTCTCACACAACACAACACATTGCCATCTACAGAAGTTCTCTGATGACTCTGCGATCGTTGGTCTCATCTCCAGCGGAGATGAAGCTGAGTACAGAGGGCTTATCCAGGACTTTGTGGACTGGTGCCATCGGAACTGCCTCCAGATCAACGCGAGGAAAACTAAGGAGCTGGTGGTGGACTGCCGCAGGCATGGGCAGCCCCTCACAGCACCAGTAAATATACAGGGAACAGACATCGAGATGGTGACATCCTACAAGTACCTGGGTATTCATCTGAACAATAAACTAGACTGGTCACACAATACTGACGCACTCTACAAGAAGGGACAGCGCAGGCTGTTCCTACTGAGGAGACTCAGGTCTTTTGGTGTACAAAGGGCGCTGCTGAAGTCATTCTATGACACGGTGGTGGCATCAGCCATCACTTTTGGAGTGGTCTGCTGGGGCAGTGGCATTACTGCAGCCGATAGGAAGAGACTGAACAAACTGATTAAGAAAGCTAGCTCTGTCCTGGGGCAACGCCTTGATCCGATGGAGGAGATAGGAGAGAGAAGGACGGTGGCTAAACTGTCATCTCTGCTGGAGTCCGAGTTCCACCCTATGCAGGACATACTGGATGCACTGAGGAGCTCATTTAGCAGCAGACTACATCATCCCAGGTGCACAACCGAGAGGTTTCGTAGGTCCTTCCTACCAACGGCTGTCAGACTGTACAACCTAAGAAGGGCTGCTCGCAGAGATAGCAAAAAGACGTAACAAACTAATAGTTTTTTGAATGCAAAAGATGCAATAGACTTACACAATGGTCCTCTCCGGCATACAACTAGGAACATACCGGTCGCTATGGAGGGTGAGAATATGTATGGGCACATAATCATACCATGTAGGATAACTAAATAGACGGTTATGCTGTTTCATCCCACCTAGCAACAATGCTCTGCACTGTGTGTGTTTATATATTTACATATTTATTCCATCTAGCTACAATGCTCTGCACTGGGTGTGTTTATATTTATATATCTATATATTTATTCCATCTAGCTACAATGCTCCGCACTGTGTTTTTATATATCTACATATTATTCCATCTAGCTACATTGCTCCGCACTGTGTGTGTTTATATACTTGCATATTTATTCCACCTAGCTGCAATGCTCCATACTGTGGGTGTTTATATATTTACATATTTATTCCATCTAGCTACAATGCTCTGCACTGTGTGTTCATATATTCATATATTTATTCCATCCAGCTACAATGCTCTGCACTGTGTGTCTGTGTGTGTGTGTGTGTGTATATATATATTTTATAGTAATATGTACATATGTATATTAGCTGCTCTTGCTTGCTTGTTTTTTCTTGCCTTCTGATTGTTGCTCTGAGTGTTGCTATCCCTGTGCTGTTGCAATCCTGGAATTTCCCCGTTGTGGGACTAATAAAGGCTTATCTTATCTTATCTTAACTGGGCATGACCAAAACACATGAAAATGATTTGCAGTCTTTTCACCACACAAGCGCCAACAGTTCAATCCCTTATGGGTAAATTTGTTTTGTGCAGGTGTTCTGAAAAATCTTGCCAAGTTTTTCCATCCAAATTCTCTCCACTGCAGGGATGAGGTACTTTTCCATTGCTGTTTATTTAGCTTTTCCCATATTTCCAGTTGTAAAGTGAAATTCCCCTCTTTTTCCCATCTCTCTTTTATATAAGATGTGTTGTCTCCTTTTAAGTCTTGAAGACCTTGGTATATTTTAGAAATGTATCTGATCCCTGGGATCCCTTTATATGCCATTAAGAAGACCTTCAGAACACCTGACTGGGCCCTTTCCAAAACCTCCTTTTTAAGTATATTGTTTATGTGGTGTCTAAGCTGGAAGAACCTGTAAAGGTCTTGATTTATTAGGCCTTGTTTTTTCAAATCTTCAAAACTTCTTAAGATTTGCCCTTTAAAAAAATCGTAATATTTTATCAGCCCTTTCTCCTTCCACTTTTTAAATCTGGTGTCTGTTTTATTAGGAGTAAAGTCCTGATCATAGGCGATCCATTGCAGAAGTCGATAGGGCTCTTTAGTTTGATTCTCTCTGACTATCTTAAACCAAATTTTTAGCGGGGTCTCTATCCACGGGTTAGTGTTATTCAAAAGCTTAGGTAAGGCATTGTTCCCTATTATCGCCTGTAGGGGGATGTCACTTGTTATTTGGCATTCGATCTCCTTCCATTGTGCAGTGTAGACTGGGTTACATATCTCTACTAAAGTTTTAATTTGTGCGGCTTTAAAATAGTCCCTGATATTTGGCAGCGCGAGCCCACCTTTGTCTTTGTTTAGCTGTAGGCTTCTATATCTGATTCTAGGTCTCTTGCCCTGCCATATGAATCTTGAGATCCTTCTGTCCAGCTCCTGCCATGTTTTTTTGGGAGGTTCTACCGGTATTGTTTGGAAAAGGTATAGAAGACGTGGAAGTATATTCATTTTGACTGCTTCAATTCTTTGTGCAGTACCCAAGAATGGTATCATATTCCATCTTGCTAGGTCAGATTTTATTTTTGTCACCAGTGGATCATAGTTTAGTGATATAATTTTGTTGAGTTGTTTCGGGATATTGACTCCCAGATATTTCATAGATTCCGACTCCCAGTTAGTTTTGAGTTTGCTTAGTGAATAATGATTTGGGTCATAGTTGAATGTTAAAACTTGGGTTTTATGCATATTTAATTTGTCCTTTTTTTTTTTTTTTTTTTTTTCCTTTGAAAGACAAAAGTAAAATAGAAAGATGTCTTTACCTTCTTTACATGTTTCAACTGCACTGCAGCCTTCATCAGAAGAGTCAGCTGATTGCTGCCAGGTGACATTTATCAGCTGATTTTCGTAGGCGGGGCCAGCTCAGCAGATCTGTCAGATCCGCTGAGCCGGCCCCGCCTCCCGCCGTCAGATGGTCTCTGGAGAATGTGGTCCCAGGTGTGAGAAAGCATAAAGGCCCCCTCATCTCGGTTCATGGTGTCTTTTCCCCGCTTTCTGATCTCTATTGCCTCCTTGATCCAACGTTTGTGTCTGTTGCTCTCCGATCCAATAATTTTTGTGTTGTCCCAGTCCATGATGTGATTATTTCTTTTGCAGTGGTCCGATATAGCTGATTTTAATGTTTCTTGTTCTGCTTTTTCTTTTTGAAGACCTTATAAAAGAACGTATAAGAATAACGGCAAATAAAGTAGACAAAATAAACAACCAAATCAAAGAGGAAACGGACATGTTTAAGCAACGCTACCCGACGGACCAGAAAACGCAGGAGCAGATAAAAGCACAACTGAAACACGCACACGAACAAGAATTCATCACAACGAAAAACCGCCAATTGAAAAAATTAAAAAAAACTCACAGAAAGAAAGAACGGACGAAGACAAACACACACGGAAAAGAACAATAAGTGGGTCAAAAACATATCACAACGCACACTCACGGACACGGAGAAAACAGTGCTGAACAGAGGACTGAACTTCGCCATCACACCAGCCAGAATCCCCCATGAAGAATACATCCTCGCAACAGAACTGGCATGTGAAAAAATCCAGGACCAAGGAGTAAAAGCAGCACTCCGGAACGCAGTCGCAGGAATCCTCAAAACGGCCAAATTACCACAAAGCAACGTTACAAGAAAAGAAGAAAAAGCATTAAACTCACTCAAGACAGATAAAACGATCACAATACTCCCAGCAGATAAAGGCAGAACAACAGTAATTTTGGACACGGAAACATACGAAAAACAGATGGAAACCATGTTGGCAGACAGTAACACATACGAAATCATTAAAACAAACCCGACAGAAGAAAAGAAAAAAATGCTCAAAGCCCTTCTAAAACCTCTATTAGAAAGCAATAAAATCACAAAGGACGCATATGATCACCTGATCCCCACAGCCAGCATCACCCCTCGGATTTATGGAACACCGAAAATACATAAAAAGGATATCCCACTGCGGCCAATAATAGACAGCATTGGATCAGTCACATACAACTTATCAAAAGCCCTAGCTGAAATCATCAAACCCCTCCTTGGACTATCAGACTTTCACTGTAAAAATTCAAAAGAGCTGGCACAAGAACTCAAAGACATAAAAATAGAATCAGACGAGATCCTCATCTCACATGACGTCATCTCTTTATTCACAAAGACTCCTATTGACGTCACACTACATATAGTGCAAGAACGCCTCAACAAGGACAGTACCCTAAAAAGACGCACCAACCTCACAGTCCATGACATATCCAAATTACTACAGTTTGTTGCAAAATCCACTTATTTTCAATTCAGAGGAAAAATCTACAAACAAAAAGAAGGATTTGCAATGGGAGACCCACTATCAGCCATCATGAGCAGTTTTTTTATGGAGGATCTGGAAAATAAAGCCATCAACACAGCACCCACAATATGCAAACCCACCCTTTGGAAGAGATACGTAGATGACATTCTGGAAAAAATAAGGAAAGGACATACACAAGAACTCACTGACCATCTGAACAGTACAGACAGTACGGGGAACATAAAATTCACACACGAAGAGGAGGAAAATGGCACCATAGCCTTTCTGGACATGAAAATCCACCACAACGAGGATGGCAGCATAAAAATCACAGTCTACAGGAAACCAACCCACACAGATCAATACCTACTTTGGACATCGGAACACCCCACAGCACACAAGCTATCAGTCGTCAGGACATTATATGAACGAGCCACCATCATCACGGAACAAGAAGACAGACAGGAAGAGGAAAACCACATAAAACATGCACTTATACGCTGCCAATATCCAGTATGGGCCATAAACAAAGGGAAACAGCAAGTCAAAAACAAAGAAAATAAACAGGACACAAGACACAGAACAAAAGCTGAAATCAAAAACAAGGAAACCATAACTATACCATACATACGAGGGATCACGGAACCAATTCAAAGGATCATGAAAAAATACAAAATAAACACAGCAGTCAAACCACACAAAAAATTAAGACAGTTATTAGTACACCCCAAGGACAGAATAGAACAAGACAATAAATGCAATGTATTATATGAAATATCATGCAGATCATGTAACAAAACCTACATTGGAGAAACCGGAAGATTATTCACCACAAGAAAAAAAGAACACCAAAAGGAATGTGAGAAGGAAACGCAAGGACGACTCACAAGATCACAAAAAGAAAAAGCAGAACAAGAAACATTAAAATCAGCTATATCGGACCACTGCAAAAGAAATAATCACATCATGGACTGGGACAACACAAAAATTATTGGATCGGAGAGCAACAGACACAAACGTTGGATCAAGGAGGCAATAGAGATCAGAAAGCGGGGAAAAGACACCATGAACCGAGATGAGGGGGCCTTTATGCTTTCTCACACCTGGGACCACATTCTCCAGAGACCATCTGACGGCGGGAGGCGGGGCCGGCTCGGTGGATCTGACAGATCTGCTGAGCTGGCCCCGCCTACGAAAATCAGCTGATAAATGTCACCTGGCAGCAATCAGCTGACTCTTCTGATGAAGGCTGCAGTGCAGTTGAAACATGTAAAGAAGGTAAAGACATCTTTCTATTTTACTTTTGTCTTTCAAAGGAAAAAAAAAAAAGGAAAAATAATTGAAAGAAGACAAAATGAACCTGTTTGACATATTTAATTTGTACCCCGATAAATCTCCATACTCTGAAAAAACTGAGGTTAGTTCTGGTAAAGAAGTGTCCGGCTGCCCTAGGTATATTAAAATGTCATCAGCAAAGAGTGCTATTTTATGTTCCTTCTGACCAAGTGTAATACCTTGAATTTTTTGGTTTTGTCTTATCCATTGGCTCAGAGGTTCTATGAAGATTGCAAAGAGCAGTGGAGACAGGGGGCAGCCCTGACGACATCCTCTTTCCAGTTCAAAAGATGATGATAAATTACCGTTAATCCTTATTTTAGCTGTTGGTTTTTTATATAATGCCTGTATAGTTCTAATGAAGTTGTTATGAAAATTGAAACTGGATAAGATTCTATATAGAAAAGACCAGTCAACCGAATCGAATGCTTTTTCAGCATCTAATCCCAATATGACTGCATTTAAGTTATATTTTTTTATATGATGAATTATGTGTAAAGTGCGTCGAATGTTGTCTTGTGTCTGTCTTTGTCTTATAAAACCTGTTTGGTCTAAATGAATTAGGTCTGTCAGTATATTTTCTAACCTTTTGGCAAGGATAATGGTAAAAAGCTTATAGTCCTGATTTAGTACACTGATTGGTCTGTAGTTGGAGCACTCTAGTTTATCCTTTTCAGGTTTAGGTATAACTGCAATGACCCCTTCTCTCCAGGAGGGGGGGATTTCCCCTGTGTGGAGGACATAATTAAATGTTTTCAGGAGGAGAGGAGATAGTTGCTGTTTAAAGGTTTTGTACCACTCTGCTGTATAGCCATCAGCTCCTGGGGATTTGTTAGCTTTAAGTTTCATAATTGCTTTTTCCAATTCTTTAGGATGTATTTCTGACAGTAGTGTTTTATTTTGTGACTCCGTAAGTTGGGGAAGGTTTAATGTGTTTAGGAATGCCTCGGATGCGTTTTTATGTTTTTTGTGGGAGTATAAGTTCTTATAGTAATTCTCGAAGTTTTTAAGAATATCCTGAATTCTGAATTTTATTTCCTTTGATACTGGGTCTCTGATTTTGTAGATTGCTCTTTCTGTTTGATGTTTCCTCAATTTATAGGCTAGCAATTTTGCCGATTTACTGCCTGCTTCATAGTATTTTTGTTTCAGAAATGTAAGTTTCTTCTGGATTTCTATTGTGTAGATCTCATTTATTTGGTTTTTAATTTCCTTAATCTTGAGCGAGTCAGTAGAATGAGTGTTGCCTTTGTGTTCTTTTTCTAGGTTCCTAAGTTCTGACTCTAATGTGGATAGTTTTTCTTGTCTTAGTTTCTTTCGGGTTGCCAGTTTTGCAATAATCTTTCCTCTTATTACAGCTTTACATGCATCCCACAGTATTAAAGGGGATACTTCTCCATTATCGTTATCTTCCAAATATCTGAGAATATCTGATTCCAATTCATCTTTCAATGGTCCTTTCAGGACATTTGAATTTAACCTCCAAGAAAATGTATTATTTGTGTATTTTTGGATATTTAAGTCCATGTAGATCGGACTGTGGTCGGAGAGATCCATCAGTCCTATTTGACATGTTTTTACTCTTCCAATGTCTCTATTAAACATAAAAAAATAGTCAATCCTTGAGTAAGATGAATGTGGAGTTGAGTAAAATGTATAGTCTTTTACACTGGGGTTGAGTGTA